>PVJH01023725.1:0-25893 GCA_004026705.1 Nesogale talazaci | reverse complement strand
TGACCCTTTGGGGGGGTTGAACGACCCTTTTCCAGGGTTCGCCTGATGCAGCACAGTTGCAACATGACAGCGATGAAGTAGCAATGAAAATAATGTTATGCTTGGAGGTCACCACTACATAAGGAACCGTATTAAAGGGCTGAGGCATTAGGAAGGTTGAAAACCACTGCATTCGATGCTTTGAAAAAATGAAAGGCCGGGCTGAGCCCCGGTGGCGTAGTGGTTGTGCGCGGGACTGCGGCCCACTGGGACGGAGGTTCGATTCCAGCTCCACGGAGCAAAGGATGGGCCTCCTACTCCCACCACCCAAGGGCAGTGATGCCCAGCCTCCCCCCAAAAAACACACACACACACAAAAAAAAGAAAAAATGAAAGGCCATACCAGACTTACCTCGGTGCTTTAACTTTCCTTTCACTATTTGGATAAATCTAATCTTACCTAATCAGACCGGTGAATTTTACATACAATTCTTACATATTTTCTTCCCTCAAGTTAGATTCCCTAGAAGAGCTTAACTGTGCCAAACTCAAAACACGGGCCATTTGGTGCAATGGGCAACATTCACATCACATATACAAATTTTGTTAAGTTTATATCTTGAAGTCAAGGTTCAGGAATATGGATAGGATGATTAAGACACTATATAATTGCTTTTACTTAAACATTTATTTTAGTTAACGTATTTATAAAACTAAAACTATTGTTTTTTGCCTGAAACTTCCCAGTGCTTTCCTCCTATTAGTTTTCCAATATCTGGATTCAAAGACTGAAAACAGAAAATCTTCATGAAGGCAAAGAGATGTTTATCAGTTAATCTTGATCTGTATGCCATTTTATTTAATTTCATGGATGAAAATAGTTGCTCACACAAATACGTACTCCCCACATACCATAAAATTTGTGCCGCAAATTTTAATTTCTGGTATTTCTCACCTAAATAAAATATATTTTGGGAGGGCTGAGCCCTGGTGGCGTAGTGGTTGTGCACGGGACTGCGGCCCACTGGGACGGAAGTTCAATTCCAGCAGTGGGGCTGGGCCTCCTACTCCCACCACCGAAGAGCAGTGATGCCCCCCCCCCCAAAAATATTTTTTTGGGGGGAATTCCTACTTCTCCATATTTGTCTTTTAAAACGGAATCATTCAGGAAATCAATTAATTCCAGTTAAATCGAAGTGGGAGCATTTGCAACTTCAAAGGAAAAATGCCCAATCAAAAGGGAAACATTTTCTTTTCTTTTTTTTTTTTGTGGGCATCACTGCCTCTAGTGGTTGTGGGCGCTACTCAGCTGCCGCTGGATTTGAACCGCCAAGTCTGTGGGCTGCAGTTCCGCACTCAACCACTTACGCTACCGGGGCTCAGCCCTCAGAAACATTTTCTTGTAACTCTCTGACATCACTATGATGATTATCGAGTTCATTTTTTTTGTGTGTGTGGCATCACTGCCCTTGTGGGATTAGGAAGCCCAGCCTTGTTCCAGGAGAGCTGCTACTAGATTTGAACTGTCAACCCTGTGGGCTGCAGTCCCGCCCTCAACCATTATGCCACCAGGGCTCAGCCATGAATTCATTTTTTCGGGGGGGCATCACTGACCTCTGGTGGCCGTGGGAGCTACCCAGCACTGCTCCTGAGAGCCGCCGCTGGATTTGAGCTGCCAAGCCCGCTGGCCACAGTCCCACACTCAACCACTTACGCCACCAGGGCTCAGCCTCATGAGTTCATTTTTTATTTCTTCAATTTTACCACAGTATTGTGAGAAAATGAGCAACATTGATTTTGTGACTTTATTGCCTCTACCAACCCTAAGTGCTATTTCCTTCATTACAATTTTTTCTATTTTCTTTTTTTCTTTGTTTGTTTGTTGTTTTGGTGGGCATCACTGCCTCTGGTGGTTGTGGGCACTACCCAGTGCTGATCCTGAGAGCAGCCGCTGGATTTGAACTGTCAATCCTGCAGTCCCGCACTCAACCACTTACGCCACCGGGGCTCAGCCCAATTTTTTCTATTTTCATTGTATTTCAGAGCATCGCGGGCCACAAAAAATAACCTCAGGGGCCACATGCAGCCCTCGGGCTGCTAGTGTGACACCCCTGCCCTAGAATATAGTCTTGATACTCATTAAAAAGAATTTCGATGTCTTTGGATGTTATATTTTTAACTTAGCTGATTTCCTCTGAATTGACAAATGTAAAAATAACTGCTATTAGAAACAGATGATCACCTTTATGTGTATTTCTTAAAAAGTTTGCTCTGAAAGTATTGTTTAACTTAAATTGACCACCTCCAGATGGTATAGATTCAAATACAGTCCGAGCGGTGTCACAGTGAAGTGTTGAGTTGGAAACTGCAAGGCCAGCAGTTTGAAACCAGCTGCTCCAGGAGAGACGGGTTTTCTATTACCATAAGGATTTACAGTCTCCGAAGCCCACAGGGGCAGTTCTACCCTGTCCTGTAGGTCGCTCCGAGTCACCATTGTGTCAATGGCATGAGGTTGGGGTTGTCGTTTTTTTTTTACTCGATCATTTTTTTGTTTTTTGGGGCATCACTGCCCTCTGGTGGTGGGAGGAGGAGGCCCGGGGTTATTGTTTTTAAATAGATTCGCACGCAGTGCACAGGTTTAATCCAGAGAGACCCTGGGTACCTTTAACCTCTTTCCCCTGCTCCCCAGCGGTCACACCTTGTGAAACTATAGTGCAGTGTCCCAAGCTCAGGTACAAACACAGAGAAGAGTCCCATCAGCACAGGACCGTCCCCTTGGCCCGCACAGTCACATGCCTCCATCCACCCTGACCTGTGGGCTCGGGGGCCAGCGTCTGTTCTCTGTTTCTGTAATTTTGTCACTTTTAGCATGTTACACAAATGGAGCTACCCGGGGCTCACCTCCTGGGCAACCTTCTTGGGACTGGCTGTTTCCACACAACATGACACCTTGCAATGGTCCACCAACAAGATGCCCAACTCAATACTTGGTCCAAACACTTTCTTAAAGGTCCCTCTTCTCTGATGTTCACAACCATGCTAAGAATAGTGTCATTCTCCTTTCAGAAAATTCAGAGAGGCTAAGGGGTTAACTGAAGCCACTCCAGGCCGCACAGTTAGCTGGACCCCGAGTAGAGTTTAAACTTGGGTCAATCCAATTCCAAAGTCAGTCCATGGTTGACCATCCTCACAGAAAGAGTACGTGATAGTGGACAAACTATCTTCCTAAATTAGTGCATTTTTGGTGGGAACCTCACTGTAATTCCGTGAGATTAGAAGCAGGCATTCTCCTTCCCTCTCATTTTTCCCCCATTTATTTTGCAAACGAGAAAACTGGTTAATAAAGTATGAGTGATGTACCAAACAAAATAGGTATGAAGTGTTGAATGGAAAAAACAATGTGTTTTAAACTTTCACTCAAATCACAATTTAGAAAATAATAAGAAGAAAGAACATGTGACTTACCTATATACAGTAAATATCCAAAGTGGGGCAAAACTAGGCCTCACAATGGGCCTCTGCTTCCAAACCCGAGGGGGTGATACCACCATCCCATGCTCCCCCTGGCTTTGACTCCGCACCCCCATCACTGCCCTGATGGGAGTAGGAAGCCCAGCCTTGCTCCTGGAGAGCTGTTGCTGGATTTGAACCGCCAACCCTGTGGGCCACAGTCCTGCACCACCAGAGCTCAGCCCTGACTTTGACTTTTTCTCTGCTCTCTACTCATGTCCCATAAGATTCCAGCCACTTTTCATAGGCTCATACGTGTACTTACATGTCTTTAACAACACCTTCTGTACAGCTTCCTGGTATCTTTGGTGGCTGTTCTGGTGCACCGAATAGTTCCCATCTTTGGAGACGATGCGGGGAAGCCAGGTGGACTCCGATTCTTGTTGCTCTGAAATGAAGCCAGGTTTGTTGAGGACTGGACATCGGATCCTGTTTCCAGGATCTCCTAGTTGGTCACTCACACCCAGGTCTCAGGCTCTTGGAGTTCAATCCAAGGCTTGGGACTGGAGTGTTGGGAAGGGAGAGTTCAATGTTCATAAGTCCTCCCTCATCCATTGTGTTAGTTTGGGTAGACTAGAGAAACAAATTCACAAACACGCACATGTGTATAAGGGAAAGGTTTATAAACAAGATCAATGGAACATTGGGAAAGCATCCCAACCCAGTCCAGTCCAAGGTCATAAGTCCAATGTTACCTCATAAGTCCAATATTAGCCCATATGTCCAATACCAGTCTATAAAGTCTTCTTCTAACTCATGAGGCACATGCAATGACACGAGGATAATCATAGGCCAGTGGGTGCAGAGTCTTGTGTATCCAGCAGCAGTAAAAGCATCCCAGCATGGGCAGGGTTCTCCCCAAGGTTCCTCATTTCTAGGGCTAAGGGCCCATCAGTAGTATCCATTGGCGGTAGAAGCATTTCAATGCTGGCAGGGGTCTCTCTGGGGCTTCTCCGGCCCCAGAGGTCTGGTTCCATCAGGGCAAGCCCCTGTTGCTTCTCCTCTGGCTCCTTCAGTTTCCAGGAATCAGGATCGATCAGCATGCTGTCATCTCGTCTTGTCCAAAGAGCGTCTCCAAGGAAGTGAATCTATAATCTCTCACTTCCAATGGGAAATACCGCAAGATTGCCCAGAATTCTCAGAGGAGAAAGTCATGCCCACACAGAGTTCTCATTGACTATCTCCAGATTGACAGGCTAGCGTCCACCCCGATACTCCCAATCATGAAACTGACACCAAGTACATGACTGCCCCCCCATCAATTCCTGCAACCTCACCTCTTGGTGGAACCAGAATATTGGAGCGATACCGGGTGTGGGGTAGAGTTTTTGAAAGACCTTTCTATGAGTGGATACTCCTTTCCTGGGGCCTGCATACTTGCCAAGCTTCAAATGGTGTAAGAGGAATTCATGCTGAGTGATGTCTTGGAGGATAAGTCACAAAGAATCCCTGGGACAGAGTACCACAGTGGTAATCCCGACAGCCAGACCACTGCGATGGAAGTGGGAGAACGACCCAGCTCGGCCCCTGACAGCTGACTGTTGGCTGAGTGCTCCTTTTTAGAGGCAGAAGAGAGGGGCAGAGGCAGAGGTTGGAAAGGTGGTGCGTGCAGGGGCTACCTAGCACCCTTATGTTCCTTGGGAAGTCCCTCTGAATAAAGCTGAGCCAGGACCTCTAGAGCGGTGTTCCCAATCTCCCTCAGGCCGAAACCCTTTCGTACAGTTCCTCATATGGTGGGGACCTCCCCAACCATAACATTATTTTCGTTCCTGCTTCATCACTGTCATTTTCCTACTGCTATGCATCAGGTGACCCTTGTGAAAGGGTCGTTCGATTCCCAAAGGGGTCATGACCCACAGGTTGAGAACCACTGCTCTAGAGAAACGGAAAAGACCAGCCCATCCATGCAGCCTCTTTTGCAGCCAGGTATGGGCACAGTGTCTGGGCTAAGCCAACCACATACTTCTGCTCTAGATCGTCAATCAAAGCTGAGGCTGGAAAGCAGCTGGAATAGGTAAAGTCTTTTCTGGCTACTCCTTACCAAGCTCAATTCTCCGTTCCTATTGAAATTTTTAATGTCTTCCCTCAATAAACCTTCATAAATCCATGTGCTGCCTAAGCAAGCCAGGGTTAGCATGTATCTTAGAACCCTTCACAAGAATAGATGGTTTTGAGAAAAATTTAAGACACAAGAGAGCATGCCTTGTTAACAACAATGAGTACAAAAATGAAGACAATGCTTTAAACTTGATTAATATACTCAAACCACTCAATTGTATGGCCTGTGAATTATATGGCAAGAAAGCTTTTTTTTTTTTAATTCAAAAGCAGGACTTAGTGGAGGGATGAGCAGAGGGGTCACCTGGTCCATGGAGGCTCCAAGATTCCTGCCTCAGAGCGTGCAGGAGGCCTTGTAGGACTTGACCAAGGGCAATGTAATAGAAATTACTGAAAACCAAATGAAGACTGAGAAGAAAGTGAAAGAAAATAGAAAAAAGAACTGTGAGGCAAAGGGCAATTATAGAGGTCTAAATACAGGCATGTACATATGTAGATATATTTATATATGGTGATGGGGAAATAGGTGTGTGTGCATACGTTTATAGGTTTAGTATTAAGGTAGCAAATGGACACTGGGCCTCTACTCATGTACTTCCTTAATGCACGAACACTTTGTTCTATTAAACTGGCATTCCATGACGCTCGCCTTCCTGACATGATACCTGAAGACAAAATGTGTACGTAAGCAAATGTGGTGAAGAAAACTGATGGTGCCCAGCTATCAAAAGCTATAGTGTCTGGGGTCTTAAAGGCTTGAAGATAGACAAGCAGCCATCTAGCTGAGAAGCAACAAAGCCCACATGAAAGAAGCATTCCAGCCTGTGTGATCACTAGTGTGAATGGAATCAGAACATCAAGGAACAAAAATCCTATCACTGTGAATGAGGGGAGTGCATGGGGGGTGGGGACCCAAAGTGCTTCTGTAGGCAACTGGACATCCCTTTACAGAAGGGTTATGGGGAGGAGATAAGCCAGTCAGGATGCAGTATAACAATACCTACATAAAGGGCTAAGCCCCGGTGGCGTAGTGGTTGTGCGTGGGACTGCGGCCCACTGGGACGGAGGTTCAATTCCAGCAGTGGGGCTGGGCCTCCTACTCAGCAGTGATGCCCCTCCCCCAAAAAAACAAAACAATACCTACATAAAACATGCAACTTTCCTCTAGTTCTTTTTGTTGTTGCTGCTATTTATGTCATTTATTAAACTTAATTATATACGTGCATATTTAATACATTTGGGATATATAACCTTATCATTCCTGGTTACACTGGTTCATTAGCTGCTTCTTTTCTTCTTCTAGTTCTTTTTGTTTGTTTTTGTTTTGGGGGGCATCACTGCCGTTGGTGGTCATGGGCGCTACCCAGTGCCGCTCCTGAGAGCCGCCGCTGGATTTGAACTGCCAAGCCCGCGGGCCGCAGTCCTGCACTCAACCACTTATACCACCGGGGCTCAGCCCCCTCTAGTTCTTTAATGCTTCCCTTCACACATTATCATGATTTCTACCTTACAAATCCCAATAGACTAGGGAATGTACGCTGGTACAGATAAGAGCTGGAAACACAGGGAATCCAGGACAGATAAACCCCTCAGGACCAATAATGAGAGCAGTGATACCAGAAAGGTAAGGGGAAGATGGGGGAGACAAGGGGAACTGATCACAATGATCTACACATAAGCCCCTCCCTGAGGGATGGACAACAGAAAAGTGGGTGAGGAGAGACATTGGACAATGTAAGACATGACAAAATAATAATAATAATAATTTATAAATCATCACGGCTTCATGAGGAAGGGAGGGAGGGGGGAAAATGAGGAGCTGACACCAAGGACTCAAGTAGAAAACAAATGTTTTCAGAATGATGAGGGCAACAGATGTACACATGTGCTTGACATACAATGGATGGATGTGGGAATTGTGATAAGCGTTGTACAAGCCCCCAGTAAAGTGTTAAAAAGATTCTGGCCTCAGATGCTGGGATAGTTGTGCCTGTCATCTGTGCCATCACTGCAACAGGAAAAGGGCCAGGCCCCTTGCCCGCTCCGCCCAGTAAAATTCAGCCCTGCAGCTGAGGTTTCTCAGGGCCTCCCTTCTGTTTTCAGGGAGCGGCAGCTCCCTCAGATTTGTGTCTCTTGGCTACTGGTGTTTGTGGGGCCTTGGATCAGAGTTTGCCGTGCACGCTGGAAGTTAGCTGTGCACCCAGAGGCACAGACTTGTTCAGGGAGAGGGTGGGAATGCCACTTTTATTCTGGAGTTCTCCCCCAGCTCCTGCTCATTCCCCTGCGCCTTAACTTGGCCCCGCTCATAACCCTGGGAGCCCTTGTGGGGTCATGATGACACATTAGGCTGTGATCCACAGGTCTGCAGCTTAAAAACCACCGGCTGTTCCAAGAGAGACAGGGCTTGCTGCTCTCATCCAGGGTGACCGTCTCAGCAAACAGGGACGTTCCAATGTGGCACAGGCTTGCCGTGAGTCGGTATAGGACTCGAAGGTACTTGAGTTTGGTTTGGGCTTTCTTGGTGGGGATTTCATCTCTGTCCCTCCTCCCTTGGACCCACCAATGAACATCTTTAATAGAGGGCAGTACCTTTGTCCGAATGACCTTGGAGGGGTGGTGAGATAGACGACCTGCTCCAAGTGTAGGCTTCTGGAATCCTGGACTGAACCAGCTGGCTGATTTGTACCTTACCATAGGCTCTTGCCGTGTCTCTGGAATCAGAGTCACTTGAGCCTGACCATTTGACTCGGGGCAAGATGAGGGCAGCAGGATGCTCGTGGCCAAACAGTGGTGACTCAAGGAGAAAACACAAGCGCATATTTCTAAGTGGGCAGTGGGACAGGATGTAAAGCTGAGTGTGTGGGTTCTCGAGGAGAGAAAAATAGCTACTGTTTACTGAAGATGCTTGGCCCCGTCTGTAAGGTAGGTACTATTATTATCCTTCTCTTACACACGGGGAAACAGAGGCACAGACAAGTTTAGTAATTTGCCCAAGGCCAGATAACTGAACATATGGCAGAGCCATGAGTAATTGCTGGTCTGAGGGCAAGTGACGGGGGAAGCTTTTTATGTGGTCCTGAGGCCTCTGACTGATCCTCTGTCCTTAAGGGCCCAGCTGGCTGATGGGCTCGAGGATCTCCGTTTCCAAGAAGCAGAAATCAGGGTTCCACAAGGACATGCTGGGCAGTCTCACCTACTTGGACGCCTTCCTCCGACTCGAGCAACGGTTGGCAAGCTTCCTGCCTGACTGTCTGGAAAGTTGAAAGGTATTCTTGGTAACCCATAGCGTCCCTAAGCTGCCAGGATTTGGAAAGCATCTGGGGGGAGGGACATGGGGGTGGGGTGGGTGGGGTTAAAATCATGCTGTAAAAGGGCACGGTCTGGATGCAATGAGTGATTTCTGGGCAACTGTCATGGTGGCAAGGTAGGTAACGCCATCATTTTGTTGGCTCAGCAGAGGTTCTGCGCCAACCCAGTTAGTGATATGATCCATGTGGTCTTTAGTGGTAAACGGACTTGAAATGTCCCAAACAGCTATTTCTAGAACTGGGTCCTGCCTTGTGGGTTGCTGTGTTAGTCCGGGTAGACTAGAGAAACAAATTCATAGACACGCATATGGATATAAGGATAAGGTTTATATACAAGAGGAATGGGGCATTGAGAAAGCATCCCAAACCAGTCCAGTTCAGTCATAAGTCCGATATTAGTCCATAGTCTACAAAGTCTCCTTCTGACTCATGAAGTCACAGGTCAGTGGGTGCAGAGTCCCGGTGCCGGCAGGGGTCTCCCCATGGCTCCCTGATTCCAGGGTTCAGGGTCCATCAACAGCATCCAGTGGTGGTAGAAGCAACTCAGCTCTAGCAGGGGTCTCCACTTCAGCTTCTCCAGCTTCAGAGGTCTGGTTCCATCAGGGTAAAGCTGTGTGGCTTCTCCAGCTTCTTGGACGCTGCCATCTTGTCATTTGAGTGACTCCCCACGACTGGGAAAAATGGTCTCTCTTCTCCACGAGGGAAATATCATGAGACTTCCCAGAATTCTCAGAAGAGAGCCATGCCCACACAGAGGTCTCATTGGCTACTCAATGACTATCTCCAGATTAATAGGCTAGACTCCACCCCTACATGTCAGTCATGAAATTGACATAGGTACATGACTGCCACAGTTGCCATGTGAAAGACCATAAGTAATGCTTGGATGGGGCCAGGTGTAACATCTGGGACGATGCACAGATTCTTGGGTGGATCTTCCATCCATGCAACTTCGTGGTGTAGGTTTCTTAGTAGGAGAGATTTTCCAGGAGGCGGTGACATAATCTTAGTTATCCATTGCTTTGCCCATTGCTTCTCTTGGTGGGAACCAGGGGTGACTGGCTAGCATAATTTTAGGAAGAATGTTTACAGTCGGTCTACCTCCAGAACATTTCATTGTACTCACGAGGAACCTGTCATTCTCACAGAGCTAGGGGGGTTGCGCATGGTCCGAGATCAGGAAAAGCGTTTTGCGATGTTGGCATTGTATCTTTTCACCACACATATCCAATCTACATGCGGAGTAAGTAGTCCCAGAGGCCGTCTGAAGCATGTGGCACTGGACATGAGGCAGACCTGTTACGCCACAGGGAACAGTAGCTTGCGTGCTGAAAGTGAAGAGGACTCCAAGCATTTCACTGATGAAGATCCCAGAGTACAGCCTTTGGATCGCCGCACTTCAACCCGACAGGGTGGCTTACAAGTCCATATCAAGGAGAGCAGACATCCTCACCACTGGCCCAATCAGTGACATCATGATAACCGAAGAAATGATGGAAGCAGTCAAGGTTTTCGTTTCACTTGAACCCACAATCAATGTTCATGGAAACAGCAGCCGAGAAATCCAATGACATAGGCTATTGGGAAAGTAGGCTGCAGAAGTGTTTGAAAGCAAGGAGTGTACTTTAAGCGCTAAGGGGAACCTGACCCAAGCCTTGGTCCTTTCAATGGTCTCATGCATAAGAAAACTGGACAACAAATGAAGACTGATGAAGAATTGGTTGATGGTGTCGGTGAAGAATAGTGAACAAACCTGGCCGAAGACTGAACCAGTTGTCCTTGGAAGAAGGGCAGCTAGAAAGCTCGTGACTAGAGGAGGATGGAGAGACTTGCTTTTGGCTACTGCTAGCTCTCCGGAGAGACCGGTCTGTGGAGAAGAGCATTATGTAGAGCGTTATGGTAGACAGGCCATAAAGCAGAGGAAGCCGCCGTAGCTGCCTCAATGGATTCAGACATAGCCCATGACTGTGAAGATGGTATACGGCCAGGCGGCACTTTGGATTTGTTTTTTTTTTTTTGCGGGGCATCACTGCTCTCCGGTGGTGGGAGTAGGAGGCCCAGCCCCACTGCTGGAATTGAACCTCCGTCCCAGTGGGCCGCAGTCCCGCGCACAACCACTATGCCACTGGGGCTCAGCCCTGGCACTTTGGATTTGGAAAGCATCTGGCCCACAGGGTTGTGATGAGTCAGGACCAACTTGTTAGCACCCAAGAACAACAACAACAACAACCACTACTACTGCCGCCACCTCAGCTCTTTCCAGAACTCTAACTCCCAGTGGAGGGCATTTGCCCGGAAGTCCCAGATGCCTGGTGCCTAGCGGTGACCGATGTCATGAAACAAACCACCCATGCAGCTGCATCGGCCTTGGCGATGTTGCTGCAAACAGAGTGCTCATACCGTGTCTGGAAGTTTATTGAGAGAAAATGTCACAGCACAGAACACTGAAAAGGACCACGGTCCAAGAGATCTTATCGGAGGCTGAGCACTAGTCCTGGACGGTGGCTGGAGCCCTAGGCTGTGTTGGCTGCGGTGTGTTTGGAAGGTGGCCTGGTACCCCCGTGTCTGCCCTGATGCAAGGACGTGCTCAGGCCGTGGGAGGAAGTGGGCATGCTAATCAGGGGCAGGAGCCCTGGGGCACGTTTCCCATCTGGCAGCAGCTCCTTTGCCCGCGTGTCCTTCCTCAGAGTCATGTGTCTGTTCAGGCTTCTGAATACACAGACCAAAGGAGGGCTTGACTTGTGCGGGTTTCAGACTAGGGATGAAGGATGTGGATTTTCTAGGAAATATGAAGAATAATTTGAAAAAGTGAATACCTACTGAATGTGCTTTGTACAACTCTAGAAGGTGGGTACTATCATTATCTGTATTTTTTTTCTCTCAGTTGTATCATTATTTATTTTTGTTTGTTTGTTCTTTGGGGGGCATCACTGCTCTCCATGGTGGGAGTAGGAGCCCCAGCCCCACTGCTGGAATTGAACCTCCGTCCCAGTGGGCCGCAGTCCCGCGTACAACCACTACGCCACCGGGGCTCAGCCCAATATATATATTTTTAAATACAGATAGCTTCCTCTTTGCCATCTTCCCTGGTCCTCTGCTGCTGCAGTCATGAAGGTCGAGCTGCACAGATCCAGCGGGTACAAGATTGACCCCAGACAGGACACGGGAGGCGCTATGACAGGACTGATGAAAAGGTTTTCCAGTTTCTTTACTCAAAATGCAAATCATTCCTTTCCAAAAGGAACCTCAGCAGAGACACTGGACTGTTCTCTACAGAAGGAAGCACCAAAAGGGGCAGTCAGAAGAAATTCAAAAGAACAGAACCTGCCATGCAGTCACATTCCCAGGGCCATCACTGGTGCATCTCTTGCCGACATAACGGCCAAGAGGAATCAGAAACCTGAAGTTAGAAAGACCCAACGAGAACAGGCTCAGCTATTAGCTGAGCCCTGGTGGCGCAGTGGTTGTGTGCAGGACTGAGGCCCACGGGGTTGTTCCAGCAGCAGTTCCCCAGGAGCAAGGCTGGGTTTCCTACTCCCACCAGGGCAGTGATGGGGGGAGGGGAAGAGGTGTATGAGCCTCCAGTTAAGATGATTAAAAAATAATTTTATTGGGGGCTGATACAACTCATCACAATCCATCCATCCATCCAATGTGGCAAGCACATTTGTACATTTGTTGCCATCATCATCCTGAAAACATTTGCTTTCTACTTGAGCCCTTGGTGTCAGCTCATTTCCCCCCTCCCTCCCCGCCCCCCTATTGTCCGTATTTTACAAACAGGGAAAAGAAACATTGAAAAGCCTGGGAGTTGGTTTGTGGTCACATAACTGGCATTTGGCAGGACTATCATTTTAGCCCAAGTAGCTTGGCTTCAGAGCCCACGCTCTTAACCGCTATGCTAAATGACTTCTTGAACTACTTCATCAGGGCTTCCAGAAAGGCGCAGGACTAAGGAAAGCGTGGACTACTAGAACTGCCCTCTTGATTGGCTTCCTGAGACAGGAGTCGCCTGCCAAGGGTGTCTTTCTCCCACACTACTTGAATTGGTGTGCGTGTGTGTGTGCGTGTGTGCGCGCGCACTGACTAGTTCACCAGGGACAGACAGCACGGCTGCTACCCTGCACTCCACCCAAACTGGATCATCATTTCCTGTGTCCAGTATCTGGGGAGAGAGAAAACTGGAATTTGATGAACTGCACCAGTCCCAAGTTGAGTCTCCTGAGCCCCTCGGCGCCTTCCTCTGTTTCCGGCGAAGTTAGGGCACGCGCGCCTGAAGGAACTTGGGCGGGTGCTTCCCATGATACGCTTCGAGAACTGCAGGCGGTGAATCCATTTGGGGGCGCTCGGCGCACTCGGTGCGTAAGCTCAGCGCAAGGTCGGCAGTTCAAACCCATCAGCGGGCGAGGGAGCCACGCCACGGCCTCCCTCCCTCCCTCCCTCCCTCCCAGACTGGAGATCCCCGCCCCGGAAACCCAAGTGACTTCTACCCGGTCTTGGAGGGTCTTGGAGCGGCAACTTCGGGTCGGCATCCCGGGGCCGCACACTCGGCAGCCGCTCGCCCAAAGAGCGGAGGTCGGAGTCGAGGCGGGCGCGCTCTCAACAAAGCCCTGGCGACCTGCCACGGGGACGTCCCGGAGCGCAGCTCTCCTCGGACCCGGTCAGTCCCAGAAGGGCTCGGAGAGGCCGCGGGACCGCCCAGGTTCCGGCGAGGGCTGAGGTCTGGGTGGGAAAGCCGGGACGACACTGCCCTCTGCTGGACGGTGCGGAGGGTGCCGTCCAGCCTGCTCACAAGGACCGGGAGACCAGGAGGATTGGCCGAAAATGCTCCCCATGGAGCGCGAGGGAGGGGCCGAGGACCGCGACTGGGTCTTCTGACGGGTCCAGCAAGCGAAAGCACCGGGGTGATAGGCTCAGCTGTTCCCAACGACTCCAGTGCAGCCTTTCTTTGAATGACTTCGTTCATCCGAGCGGTGACTTCCTCTGGGGAAGGGAAAGACAAGGGCAGCAAGGAATCTTGGATGTCAGGTCTCGAAGCTCAGATGGTGAGGAGTTAGCAGGGAAAGGTGTCATCATCGATTGTCTTGGAAGAAGCAGCTCATCTCTCCCTACTACCCACTCCTTGAGAGTTGCCTGAGACTTGGTTCTGAGTGCCCATAGTTCGGGTGTGAGGAGATCTGGGACCGATGGAAGAGTGGATCAACAGGGACCAGGGTTCAAAACAGAGAGTGAGCTTCACCAAAGGAAAAGACAGTGCTTCCCTGGGCAAGGGGGACAGGGGAAAATCTGAGACTATGGTCTCAATTGACCAAACTCTGGAAACTGGGCTCGTCCTTCAGGGGCAGCCAAGTGCCAGAAACAAGCAGGGTGAGCGTGAGAGGGGAAGGCGTCTGCTGATTGATGGGCACGAGAGTTCTGGTCACTGGTCAGAGGGATTCTGCGTGCAACTGGAACTGACCAGGCGCCAGAGCCTGGGGGAAACACCCTTTGAAGCCTGTCAGCCTCCTCAAGGGTCTGAGTTAAAACGAACGCTTTCCCTACTTTACCCTATCTTGGCAAGAATATCTAGGGTGGTGGGCAAAAAAACATTTTCATTGTAGGAAAGGTTTATATTCCATATGCAAATAGTAAGTTATATATGCTTCATCATTTCCCCCCAAGCATTGCTAAACAGTTCTGTGTATGCGTGCTGCCAGGAGCTGTCAAGGTGAATCGGGCTCACAACTACCCCATGGGACAATGGAACTTCCCCACTGGATTATTTTTAGTGTTTTATTTTGTAGCTACTGCTTATTTATTTACCTAAACCATTTCGGTACTACTTTATCCACTCAATAATTCAACTGGAGAGCTGTACAATCGTCACACTGTTCAATATCGGTCATTTTCTTCTTCCTTGGACTCATGATTATGCATGTAGTTATTATATTATTTTGGTGGGTGGGGAGGCCTCTGACACCACGTTATTTTTCCCAACAGTTTTCTTGGCACATACCTCACTTATCATACTGCTGAACAGTTCAGCTGTTCAACCACATCAAGGGGAGTTGTACAATCACCACCATGAAATTCTTCTTCTAATTGTGGCAAAAATATACACAGCAAAGCATTGTCCAATTTCACAACTTCTACCTTTATAACTCCATACCATTGATTATACTCTTCATGTTGTGCAACCATTGTTTTTAAATATTTTTTTAGGCATCACTGCCCTCAGATGGTGGGAGTAGGACGCCCAGCCTTTGCTCCTGGGAGCCGGAATTGAACCTCCGTCCCAGTGGGCCACAGTCCCGCGCACAATCACTACGCCACCGGGGCTCAGCCCCCATTGCTGATATTCTTTTCCAAATCATTTCACTGCCACTGACTTAAATTCAATGTCCCCTAAACGACAACCCTTTCCCCTTCACCCATGGTAACCATGGGTTATTTGGTTTTTCTTTCTTTCTTCCTTCCTTCCTTCCTTTTTCTCTTTTTTTAGTATTCACCTATCATATACTTTCATGGTTAAATCGCTTTCAAAATGAGTTGCATATACCCTATTGAGTTTTCTTGGTCTTAATCTTCGTGGGTACAGATCACCATGCTTTTTTTCCCCCCTGTAGAGTGCTTTCAAGCCACTGAACATTAAATTAGCAGGAAGTGTGGTGAAGAAAGCGTGTGGTACTCTCAATTGGAATAGTGTTTGGCATCTTAAAGGCTTGCCATCTAAATGAGGTGTCAACAAAGCCCACCAGGAAGAAACACACCAGCCTTTGTGAACCAAAGATGACAATAACAGAATACAAATCCGATGAAGGGAAAAGTATCAAGATTAAATTGTGAACGCCCAATTTGTAGAAGACAATGGAGGAGGGTGGGGACCCAAAACCCATCTGCAGAGTGTCTGGTCAGACTGGGTCTCTGGCAGATGTCCTCTAATCACAGGGAGGGACTCAACAGCTTTACTGCCACACAGAGAGGGCGGTAGACTTGATGATGGTGAAGGGAACCATAGTGTAGAACACTTTGTCAGGTGACCTCCTTTTTGACCCAACCTGGATTTGCTCAACGCTCAAGTATGTCTTCATTGTTCCGAGAAAGAAATTTTTTCTCTGGGGCTGAGCCCCGGTGGCGTAGCAGTTGTACACAGGACCGCGGCCCACTGGGTCGGAGGTTCAAATCCAGCAGCAAGGCTGGGCCTCCTACTCCCACCACCAGAGGGCAGTGATGCCCCCAAAACAAACAAACAAACAAAAAAAAGAAACTACTTCTCTGGCTTTTAAAATATTGTTGATCAAAAAAATAAATGAATAAGGGCTGAGCCCAGGTGGCATAGTGGTTGTGTGCGGGACTGCAGCCCACTGGGTTGGCGGTTCAAATCCAGCAGCAGCTCTCCAGGAGCAAGGCTGGCCTCCTCCTCCCACCAGAGAGCAGTGATGCCCTCCCAAAAAAATAAGTAAAATGTTGGTGGTGGTTTTTTCTTTCGTGCTCTTTATTTTTATCTTGATTCATTAATTTTTTTCTTTGTTACATTTCATTTTGTTTTAGTGTTAATTTTTGATTGCTTCTGCTAGATCCCTTATTTAGGAAGTACAGAAGGTTTATCAGGTTTATGATTTATCAGGTTTATCAGGAAGAGGAGGGGAGGGAGTATTAGTATAACTGATTGTGATGATGTATATATACCTCTCTTTAGAAGTGGTTTAACTCTGGAAGTTTAGGATCTGTGAATATTATACCAAGAACACTGCTAAAAAAAGAAAAGAAAGGCTGAGCCCCAGGGGCATAGTGGTTGTGCGTGGGACTGCGGCCCACTGGGATGGAGGTTCAATTCCAGCAGTGGGGCTGGGCCTCCTACTCCCACCACCGGAGAGCAGTGATGCCCCCCCCAAAAAAAATAGTAAAAAGAAAATTAAAAAAGAAACCAAACTTGACCTCTATGGTTAGCATGGATGAAGGAGGAAAAGTTTTTGCTTAGGGGGCACGGAGTTCACTTTAATGGTGGTGGAACAGTTTAGAGAGGACTATCAATAAGGTAGTACAAAACACGAGGAGTATAATCAATGGCACTGAATTATACATGTAGAAGTTATTGAGCTGGTGAATGTTTTGTTGTGTATATATTTTTGCCAAAATTGAAAAGATTTTACATGAGTAACAATGAGTAGGGGAAAAGGAAAATGTTCTAAAATCATTTGTGGTAAAGATGACACAACTCTTCTTGATGTAGCTGAACTATTGAATTATCTGAGATGTGGATGAAGTGCCAAGGAAACCTGTTTCTCTCTCTCCCTCTCTCTCTCTTTTTTAAATTCTAAGGCATTATTAGCTTCATTGAGAAGTGAGGAAATTGAGGCATGGTAAGTTTGAGTAGGGTGAGTTAACCCCCTTGAACTCAATTTCAGCCTTTGGGCAGCTGATGTAAACCTGAGTTTTGAAAATTGAGGATAGATAGACCAAAGTAGGTAGTCCCCTCCCCTCTTTGGGCCTTCTACTTTGGTTTCACCCTGTGGCTCTTTGTCAAGGGGAAAAGGTCCCTGCTTGCAGAGTGGTGAAACATGCAGGTGCTACAGGCTGGCGGCTGAGCTCACCCACCGCTCCGCAGGAGCGATCTGGGACACGGTACTCCTGTAAAAGACGCACATGCCTGGGGGCAGTTCTCTGCCGTCCTGGGGAGGCCTGGACTCCAGGGCCCGGAGGGTGTGGGAGGCAGTCAGGTGAGGAAGGAGGGAGGGAGGCTGTGACTGGCAGAATGTCTGACTTCGTGTGCTGACTCACCCCTGTGGGTTTTCATTGTGCCTATCACGAGGAAGGCTTGAGTGGGCCCTTTTGAGAGGAATGTTGATACACTCACACCTACTAGGAGAAAAGGAGCCGAAAACAAGGCTTAGCCTTCTTCAAAGTTTTGTGAATGGCTTAAAAATAACTTGATGGGAACAGTGCTTGGAGTGAGGCGTGTGAGTATTCGTAGGGCTATTTTTATCATTACTACCAAAGCTCTGGCTGAGGGGCCAGATAAGAATATGGATGACTGGAACATGGGGTAACAGTCAAAGCGGAAGAGCAGGTGGACCTAAAAGGGTCAAATCACCTAAGGGCGTATCGTTAACAAAGCAAAATCACCCTGGAAGAAAGGGGGCCAGGGAAAAGTTCTAGAGCAAAGCGACCAGATTTTAACATTGGTAAAGTGGGGCACCATTGACCGGGGAGGGGGTGGGGTAGAGGAGGTATATTCTCTTCCCATTCTCCTGCCGTTCCCTAGCTTGTGCATTCTTTCCAAAAATCAAACTTTTTTAAAATGCCGTGGACGCGGGGTAAAGTGTTTAAAATCGGGACTGTCCTGCCAAAAGTGGGCCGTCTGGTCACTTTATTATAGACAAGAGTGGAGCACAAAGGGGAGTCCTGCAAGGACGGCTGGCTGGTGGAAGAGTCAACAGAGGCAGGAGCTGCAGTTTCCTTACATGGATGAACACAGAAGTTGGGGTTAGAAAGATGGGTGGGCAAGGTGGAAGTGGGTTTATTAGGAGGTAAACAAGATGCTGCATTCTACCCATAATCTCACCACTCTTGTCATTTGCTTGAAACTGTGCCAGAGTGATGGACGGATGAGAGGCAAGTTCTCTATTATGGTCTGCACGTCACCAGCAGCACCTGGATTCAGAACCATCTGTGCTTTGCTGCTCCTTTCTGTTGATACGCTAAGATGAGATGCAAGTGTTTATCCTCCTTCAATGCAAGAACACTTTGTTCTAACAACCCTGCATTCTTTTTTTTTCTTTGGGCATCACTGCTCTCCGGTGGTGGGAGTAGGAGGCCCAGCCCCACTGCTGGAATTGAACCTCTGTCCCAGTGGGCTGCAGTCCCGCGCACAACCACTCCGCCACCGGGGCTCAGCCCCAACCCTGCATTCTGTGATGCTCCCTTTCCTGGTAGAATTGCTCAAGACAGAATGGGTGCATAAGCAAATGTGGTAAAGAAAGCTGATTGTGCCTGGCTATTAAAAGATATAGTATCTGAGGTCTTCAAGGCTGGAAATTAAACAAGTGGCCATCTAGCAAAGAAGCAACAAGTCCACATGGAAGAAGCACACCAGCCTGTGTGATCCTGAGGTGTTGACGGAATCAAATAGGAAGCACCAGAAGATCCAAAACAAAACACACAAAAAACATATTGTTGAGGATGAGGGGTCAAACCAGAGACCCAAAACCCATCTGTAGTCAATAGGACATCCCCTCACAGAAAGGTCATAAGGTAGGGATGAGTCAACCAGGGCACAGTATATCACCTATGAAACACAATATTCCCCTCCTATTCCCACCACCTGAGGGCAGTGATGCCCCCCCCCCAAAAAAAAGAAACACATGATTCCTCTGATTCTTTGAGGCTTCCTCAAACACCCCCTCCTCCCCTGCTATCATGACCCCAGTCCTGCCTTTCAGTTCTGGCTACACTGGAGCATGTACACTGGTACAGATAAGAACTCACAACACACGGTATCCAGGTGAGATAAACCCCTCAGGTACAGAAATGGGAGCAGCGATGCCAGGAGGGTAGGAAGAAGGTGGGGGGAGGAGGTAAGGAAGGGGAAACTAATCACAATGATCAGTGCATAATCCCCACCCCAGGGAAATGAACAACAGAAATATGGGTGAAGGGAGACAGTGGTCAGTGTAAGATATAAACTCAATAATAATTTATAATTTATCAAAGGATCATGAGGGGAGAAGGAGGGAAGGAGGGAAAATAAAGGAGCTGATACTAAAGGCTCAAATAGAAAGTAAATGTTTAGAACAGTGGTTCTTAATGCTGTGACCCTTTAATAGTTCCTCATGTTGTGGTGACCCCCAACCATGAAATCATTTTCATTGCTACTTCATAATTGTCATTTTGCTACTGTTATGAATCACGTAAATATCTGATGGTATGCAGGATGTATTTTCATTGTTACAAGTGTAACTAAAGCATTGTGATTTATCACAAAAGCAATATGCAATTACATATTGGGAAATATCTATTTTTAATGAAAAATAAGTGAAATTGTATCTTGAAGCATGGTGTAGCATGGGTAACAGTCTTTGCACAGGGTACTCATATGTGGGTGTATCTGCATGTGGGTGGACCCACATGGAGACAAGGGCAGAGGAATGTCTTGGTTCCCAAGACCATCGGAAATATGTGTTTTCCGGTGGTCTTAGGACACCTTTGTGAAAGGATCGTTCGACCTCCAAAGGGGTCGTGACCCACAGGTTGAGAACTGCTGGTTTAAAACATGGTGGTGGCAACACATGTACAAATATGCTTGATATAATTGATGTATGGAATGTTATAAAAACACTTAAGAGTTCCCAGTAAAATGATTAAAAAAGAAGAAAAAAGCAGTATGTCCCTGTGCATATCCTGGTCAAAATCAATGGGAACTCCAGTCACAGGGGAATGAAAAGCGAGGACACTTGAGTAAATCAATAATTGTAAGGAATTGAAACACTTAATTGTAAGGCATTTCCATACAAAGCTAGTCCCTCAGTTTTGTAGAATTGGTCTTTATAAGTTTAACTTTAAAATGAGTGGTATATATTTGCTGAAATCTAGCATACATTTAATATAATGCTAACATGGACAATAATAACATAATCAAAGTCAAAAAATGCTGGAAACATTGAACATGAAAGCTTTTGTGCAGCATGTAGGTTGTTCTTATGGTCTGTTTCATTAAGACGCAGTACTGAATATTCCTCTACAGAAGCTCTAAGTCAACAAGTACTGCTGCAAAGTCATGGACCCATTATGAAACAGAAGTGAAGAGCCACTGTAGGTTATATGGTGGGCTACTAGCCACAGGGTCAGCAGTTTGAATCCCCCAGCTGCTCTGAGGGAGAAAGGTGAGGCTTTCTACCACTGTCACGAGCTACAGTGGCGGAAACCCACAGGGACAGTCCTACCCTGTCTCACAAAGTCGCTGTGCGTTGGAATCAGCTTGATCCAAATGTGAAGATCTTGTTTCTTGACATATCCTCCACCTCGGTCTAAACACTTCTGATGATGGGTGTCCATCTCTCTAACCAGTCCACCCAAAATTCTGCACTCCCAAATTTACACCACTTCACAGGGGCAGTATTGGGATTTTCGAGGGTCCCAAATGGTGTTACTTTTAAATGTTCTTTGAGTTTAGGGTACAAAAAGAAGTCTGAAGGGGCACAATCAGGGTTTAGAATGGATGGGGTAAGGTTTCCTCTTAGAAATTCTTGTATGAAAGACCTTGTTATTTTACAAGAATAGGTAGGTGCATGGTTTTGATTGGGGGGAAAAACCTTGCCTAGAGCTTTTCTTATCCCCACAATTTACAATTTTCTTAATACTTCTTCAAAATAAGCCCCATTCTTGTTCTCTGTCCTTGGAGAAAAATCTGCCAAGCTCACCCCTTTGTATCCCCCCAAACACCATAGTCACCCCAGCCTACTTAGTTGAATTCTTTACCTTGAATCTGAAGGTTTGCTGAGGCTAAGATGTTGTTGTTGTTATTAGGTGACCTTGGGCCCTTTCCAACTCATCGTGACCCTGGGTCCAACAGAACAAACCGCCATCCAGCTCGCGCCGTCCTCACGATTGCTCACGGGTTTGAGCTCATTCCTGCAGCCACTGTGCCAATGCGATGGCCCGGTGGCCCTTCCTGTCTTTCCCTGGCCCTCTGCTTTACCAAGCATGAGGTCCTACTCCAGGATCTGGTTTCTCCTGATAACATGTCCAAAGTTCTTGAGCAAGTCTCACCATCCTTGCCTCTAAGGAGTATTCTGGCCATCCTTCTTCCAAGACAGATTTGCGTGTCCTTTTAGCCGTCCATGGAACTTTCAATATTTTTTGCAAGCACCACAATTTAGTTGCATCATTTTTTCTTCTGTCTTCTTTATTCAAGGCTTGGCATTCACATGCATATGATGCAATTGAAAATACGATGGTTAAAAACCTTGGTGGTGTAGTGGGTATACCTTGGGCTGCTAACCACAAGGTCATTAGTTTGAAGCCACCAGCTGCTTCACAAGAGAAAGATGAGGTTTTCTACTCCTGTGAAAATACTATGGCGGCTGAGCCCCGGTGGCGTAGTGGTTGTGCACGGGACTGCGGCCCACTGGGTCGGAGGTTCAAATCCAGCGGCAAGGCTGGGCTTCCTACTCCCACCACCAAAGGACAGTGATGCCACAAAAAAAAAAAAAAATACTATGGCTTGAGTCAGGCACCTTAATCCTTAAAGTTACATCCTTGCTTTTCAATACCCTAAAAAAGTCTTTTTTTATTTTTTTAAAAATAATTTTAGGGCTGAGCCCCAGTGGCGTAAGTGGTTGAGTGCGGGACTGCAGCCTGCAGGCTTAGCGGTTCAAATCCAGCGGCGGCTCTCAGGAGCGGCACTGGGTGGCACCCACGACCACCAGAGGGCAGTGATGCCCCCCCAAAACAACAAAAAATAATTTTATTGGGGGCTCTTGCAGCTCATATATCTATCATTCAATATATCAACTGTATCAAACACATTTGCACACGTTGCCACATTCATTTCCTGACATTTTCTACTTGGTATAAGCTCTTCTTTCCCCCTGCCCTTTTTTTAATAAATCATTCTATTGGGGACTCATACACCTCCCCAAAAGTTCTTTTTTTAAAAAATCTTTTCATTGGAGGATTGTACAGCTCTTATCACAATCCATCCATCCATCGTGTGAAACACATTTGTACATTTGTAGCCATCATAGTTTTCAAAGCATTTTTTTCCCTACTCCAGTCCTTGATATCAACTCATTTTTCCCTTCCCTCCCTTACAAACCCTTGATAATTTATAAAAATTTTTGTCAGGTCTTACACTGACCAATGTCTCACTTCACCCATTTTTCTGTCATCTATCCCCCTGAGGGGAGGGAGGGGCCTAAAAGTCTCGCACAGAAGATTTACCCAAAGTAACGTGCCTTTGATCTCCTGCCTGCAGTTCCATGAGCACTGACTGGGGTCACAAGGAAGATGAAGTCCTTGACAACAAAGAAAAGAAAGAAAGGAAGAAATCCGTGACAACGTCAATCTTCTCTCCATTGATCATGATGTAATCTACTGGTTCAGTTGTGAGGATTTTGGTCTTCTTTGCATTGAGTCGTAATCTATACTGAAGGCTGGAATCTTTGGTCATTATCAACAAGTACTTTCAGCAAGCAAGGTTGTACCATCTGCATGTTGTTGGTTCTTAATAAACCTTCCTCCAAATCTCGATGCCACATTCTTCTTCATATAACCCATCTTCTCTGATTATTTGCTCAGCAGATAGATCTAATAAGTATGGTGACGGTGTACAACCCTGACACACACCTTTGCTGACTTTTTTGCACACGTGCCTCTTGATCCATGTACAAGATCTGCATAAGCACATGTGTTGCTGAAGATCACCCAACAAAGATTACAGCAGTGCACTGACAAGGAACTGCCAGAGGATCATGCCAAATTCAGATAAAAGTGTGGAGCAAGAGCTGGTGGATCTTGACTCCAGGCAAAGAATATCAGAAAGATGTTCACTTGTGTTTTATAGACTATGCCAAGACATTTGACCGTGCGGATCATAACAAACCATGGATAGCCTTCAGAAGAGTGAGAATTCAAAAACACTTCATTGTGCTTATGCAGAACTTGTACACGGATCGAGAAGCCATTGTTGGGTGATCTTCAGCCAAAATTTACTTGCACTTTACTTGCAACATCAAAGATATTGTTCTGTAATTTCAGCATCCTGTTGGCCCACCTTTCTTTAGAATAGGTACAAATATGTGTCTCTTCCAATCAGTTGGCCAAGTAGCTGGCTTTTAAATTTCCTGGCTTAGACAAGAATGCATTTCTAAAGCTACATCAGCTTGTTGAAACATTTCCTTTGGTATTCCAGTAATTCCTGGAACCTTACTTTTGGCTAATGCTTTTAGTGCAGCTTGAACTTCTTCCTTCAGCACCAATCATTCCTGCTCACATGCTACCTCCTGAAACAGCTGAACATTGACTAGCTCTTTTTGGTACAGTGACTTTGTGTTTCTTCCCATTTTTTGGATGCTTCCTGCGTCATTCAATATTTTGCTCATAGGATTTTTTAATATTGCAACTCGAGGCTTGAATTTTTTTTCATCTTTCGGCTTAGTGTGTTATTCCTTTTTGGCTTTCTAATTCTTGGTCTTTGCACATTTCATGATAAACTTTTACTTTGTCTTCCCGAGCTCTTTGACTTCATTATTTGTTCCATTTTGCTTTAGCTAGTCTATGATTATGAGCACATTTAAGATTCTCTTCTGATATCTGCTTTGATCTTTTTTTCTCTCTTTCCTTTTAAATGACTTTTTGCTTGCTTCATGAGTGACCTTCTTGATATCCCCCCACAGCTCATTTGGTCTTCTCTCCGTAGTGTTCACTGCCTCAAATCTGTTCTTCACTTGTTCTAGAAATGTCAGTGGAATATACTTGTGTTCAGCTGGGTTGACTAGAGAAATCCAGTGACACTTGTATACGTATAAGGGATAGCTTTATAGGGAGGAGCAATGGTATATTCAAGAGAGTGTCAGGGCTAAGCCCCGGTGACACAATGGTTGTGCGCGGGACTGTGGCCCACTGGGTTGGAGGTTCAAATCCAGCAGCAGCTCTCCAGGAGCAAGGCTGGACCTCCTACTCCCACCACCACAGGGCAGTGATGCCCCCCCCCCAAAAAAAAAAAAGAAAGAAAAAAGAGAGTGTCCCAGCTCAGTACAACCTAAGTCAATAAATCCATCTTAAAAAAAAAAAAATCCGTCTTCAGCCTCAGATAGCCACATGCAATGCGGCAGATGGCCGATGATCCCAGGTCAGTGGAGGCAGAGTTAGGAGGATCCAAGGTTGGTGGAAACAGAGCCTAGCTCCAGCCTCTCTCAGGGTGGCCAGCAAGCAGGAAGGTGATGGCAGAGAGAGGGGGAGGTTCCCAGGGGCCACCTGTCTAGAAGGCCATGTCAGAGGAAACCCGCCTCTCACATCCAAAGGGTCAGTAGGCGCAATTGTCCAGTTACATTATGTAAAGCTCAGCGTAAAGTCATAGAGAATAGGAAAGATAGGCAAGTACAATAAAGGGGTCAGGCACATTTTAGGGAAGCATGCTCACTTCAGCCTCTCTTGGTGGTCTATATGGAGGTGGAAGGAGAGAGAGCATCTTTACTATCTTGGGATATTTATAGTTAGCTGTAAGACATGCATATTCAGTAGTTATGTACATCACGAGGTAGGTGGAACCTATAGTGAGGCCCCTGAGCTCACAGGTGAGGAAACCTAATACCTGCATTGGGGGAAGATATGAGGGGGGTTCGGTGACATGGCAGGAAGAGATAACAACTGGATGTCTGCTTCTGTAGGGAGGCAAAATCAGTCATGTGCTCACTTTAAGACAGCATAGCTGTTATGGGACAATCTGTGGGAACGATATTTAAAGCAGGAAAAGGTAGTTAACCAAGGTGGTGGCTTTCCTACTGTGGAATACTAGCTTTCCAGATTCCCTCTGTGTAAGGTAGGGAATATAGTCCCCTCATTTTTCCCTCCATGCAAGTTTCCCACAAGGCCACACTCATGGAGCGACACCATGAGACTGTGGCCTCATTGATAGGTTGGCTACCATACCACCCCTACACTTTTATTTATCTTCAAGCAGACATAAAATTATCTAAATCTCATTGACCACCCCTTATCAACTTGACACCTTTACACACAACTCTTTATCCATACATAATTTAAAAACAAAAAAATAAAAACATGTGCCTAACAGGATAAAACTAAAATATACCAAAAATGTGCCAGCCCCCCTTAGACATAATATTCCATAGAGATTATAGAAAGAATGGAACTCATATACACAAGTATAGCTAGTGGGGTCGTGCATGGTCCGAAATCAGGAAAAGAGTTTTGCAATGTTGACATCATATCTTTTCACCACACATATTCAATCTATATGCGAAGTAAGTAATCCCAGAGGCCACCTGAAGCATGTGACATCTGGAAAGGAGGAAGACAGTTAAGGCACAGGTGATAC
>PVJH01023724.1:0-34291 GCA_004026705.1 Nesogale talazaci | reverse complement strand
TTGATGAGGCAAAAGGCATTATTCTGCCCTTCACCTTCCATCGTGTTGGAGGATGTATGAGCAAAAGTCTGTCACTACTCTTGGTTTAAGATTCTTGCCAGTTTCTTTCCATTCATCCTCTTCTCCCCTTGCCAAGTTCTGAGTAGCTAACAGCTCCTTGAAGTATCTCTTTCTCTCTTTCCTCACATTTCTAATTAACTGAACTTCCCAGTCATCTGTCAAATATTACCCATCCCTTGACCTTACATTGGTGAGATTCTGTTTTCTCAACTGTGTGACTGGAAACCTCATCCATAAACTGGTTTCCTCTCTCCCTGCTTTTTCCCTCTAGTCATTCTGTGCTTCTCTAAGAACATGTTAATGAACTATGTCACACTTTACATGCCCCATCTTACAGATAGCATGCAGTTGTGTAAAAGTTTATATCATCTTTCATGTATATGTTTACAGGCTCAGCCCCTTCATTGAGGAGCACTGGTCATTTAGTCAGCATTGAGTAGAAAGTAGTGGTTTTGGAGTATTCTTTTATTGACCTATTCAAACAGTATGTTTCACTAAGTTTGGGTAGCATCTATAAAGTAATTTTCATCTATTTGCATTAACCTTGGAACTTCACATTATTTTTTACTCATATGCATTGTGTCCTGAAAGTATCAGCGAAATGTTCCGTTTATTTGATATGGAAATTACACAATCTCATGTCAACTTGATAAATAAGCGTAAGGGTGAAGTTTAGCCTGTCAATCAGTTCACAGCCTACTGATGCCTTCTGTGGCTATGTCCTAATGAAGATTCTGGGAATTTCCTCTCTTTCTCCCTGGCAGTGAGCCACAATCTCGCTTCATGGTCTTTCTGCTGACAAGTCATACTGATGACAGCCAGAGTCCTGGAGATGAATCCACTGCGATTGACTACACAAGCTTTTTCACCTACCAGCCTGTGGTCATCCTGCAAACAGCATCATTGCATGTGCTGCGTGAGTCTGAAGAGGAATTTGTAGACTAGTATCATACATATGGTCTAATCTCAGACTTAAAAATTTGATTTGGAATTGGCAGGGACATTACTTGATATACAGTTGCTCTTGATATAAAAATCTCTCTTATACACATATGAGTATCTCTGGATTTGTTCCTCTGGTTTAACTTCACTCATTCTCCAAAAGTTAATGTTGGGAATGACCAGCATTACTAAACAATTTCAATATGTTCACTTTACTTTCCCAATTCTTCATTAGAGATCATTGGCTATAATTAGCGATATCCTAGGTCTCTAGGTTTTAAAGGTAGATAGATGTCAATAGTACATTTATATTAAAAAGAAGTGTCATTTTCAACCTCTCATATTTTTCCTGGAGCTATTCACCACATCATTAGATGCATGCCAGCCTATCCCCGGAGCCACATGGGGTTTACAAAATCTGAGTGTTAGATCAATGTAATTAATCATTTACATGCTAGGTTAAATAGTGAGCACTGTGGGCAGATGTATATTCTTTTCTTTTTTTGTTTTGCCATAGTTTGATTTCAGTATCACTTAAAATTGATTTTGATGAAAATTTAAGAAAAAGGCAAACGGATCAAATGAGATGCTATTCCACTTCCAATCACAGTGGCTGTGTGAACTGTGGGTAGTCATTTAACCTTGGCGTCCCTTTGCACCTGTGCTCTCACGAAGGAATTCCAACCACCTCCCATCAGAGCACTTAGAAACGATTTAAAAATTAAAGCTTTCGGCTGGAGATGATAAATACAATTTACATTTAAATACAAATACAATTTGATTTAATAGGAGAATTGGGGCATGTACATACAGCAATCAGAGCAAGAGAGCAAGGTGTTGACTGTGTTTTATTGATGAGAACAGGGAAGTGGGGATTAGGGCTGCAGAATGACTCTATTCCCAGCTCTGTAATTTTTGGCGATATCAGGAGAAACACATTTAACTTGTCTCAATTTTCCCATCAGGAATAAAAAAAACTGCCTTTTTTTCTGATGCAAACTTAACTGGGTTATAAAACTGTCTGAATTTACTCATTTCCTATTTAAAGGAAATATATACAATTTCAAATAAAAGTTAGATGCTTCTGTAAGGATTTTTAACTAGATCTCTCATTTTATAAGCCTGGAGTAAATTTACAAAGTGAGTTATCTGGGTTGTCACATAGAGTAACACGTCCAGGTAATTCAAATATTTTCAGTAGAAAAGCTCATGTTCATAAACCAAACCTAATAAATAGAGATCCGTTCAGAATAAAAATTCTTCAGAGTGGTTTGCCACCACAGCAGAGGAAGCCACACACAGGACAGAAAGACAAGACAATATGACAGACAGTAAGTATAGCAATGACTTAATAAGCAAACCATGCCTCACGATTTAAAGAAATGTATGGTGCCTAGGAGTATATCATTGAATTTATAGGGGTTGAGTTGTGGGATCCCATTTGCTCACCTCAGCCTCTATACTGTTTTCCCATTGGCCTTTACTTTTGCATCCCAATTGGTCCTTTTTCCAACATAATAATCTAGTAATCTGCAGTTTGTGCACCTCATTATCAGGTTAAATAATGTAAGGCAATAGGTTATCTGAACTTGACCTCTGGAATGGACAATGGAGGCTATTTGGGGAGGATCATATGACTGATGGAATGATCCAGGTAAGGTCATCCACACATGACCAGAGCAAGGGGTCAGGGAAGCAACCCAGGATGGGTGATCCAGGATGAACAAACCTGTCATCCAGCCCTCCAGTTGACCCTGATAAAAATCATAGGTGAACAATACATGGCCCCTCCTTATCATCAATTCACACATAGTATCCCTCAGAAATTCTGTGTACATAGAACCTAGAATGTAGAAAATACCCTAGAAAGATTTCTAAGCAATAAAATGATAGGAAAATGCCAGTGAGATACAAAAAGATTAAGAGTAACATATTTATCTCTCAGACTACTATTATTTTGCTCTCAAATCAACTCTGATGAAATGCAAACTTTGACTTATGAGACTACTCATCCTATGCCATCCTTACAATTGTTGTCAAATTTGAGCCCATTGTTGTGGCTCCTCTATTGTTCCGTCCTCTGGAGGATCTTCCTCTCACACTGAGACTCTATCTGGCCAAGCATGATGTCCTTATCTATATTGCCAAGCATGACTCCTCTCCTATGAATAAATCCAAAGCCTATGAGACAAAGCCTCACCATCCTACTTTTCAAGAAGCATTTTTGCTGTATTACTTTCAAAACAGATTTGTTTGGTCTTCTGGAATTTCATGGTACTTTAAATATTCTCCACCACCACCACTATAATTCTGTAATTTTAAATATTCTCCACCAATATCATTAAGTCTGTGTTTTTTTATTTCATTGTCAAGTTTTCATATGCATATCCAGTAGTTGAAAATAATATGTCTTGGTAATGGCAGCCTAGCCTTCAAAGAGGTATCTTGACTCTTTAACACTTGTTAAAGTTCTTTTACATCAGAAATACACACTGTACTATGTAATTTGATTTCTTGGCGTCTGTTCCCATGATTGTGGAACCAAGTAAAATCAAATTCCAATCTCTCCTCTATTTATGATGCGATCTATTGGGCCAATTGTTAACATATTGACTTGCTTTACACTGAATTCCATCACATCCTGAAAGGTGTGGTCTTGGCTCTTCATCATCAAGTTTCTTTGCTTACAGAAAACAAGTTTGGGCCATTTGCATATTGAAGGTGGTTAATGAGTCTTTCTCTAATCCTGTTTCCTCCTTCATAGAGTGACTATATTATAGTCCATCTTCTAATTATTTGGTGTCCACTCACACTGAAATCATGTTGAAAAGATACAAGTCTGATGCCCACCTTTCCTAATTTCAACCCATGCAGTATTACCTTGGTCTGTCAAAGAACTGTTTCTTGGTCCATTTACACATTCTTCATGAGCACAATTAAATGTTTAGAATTTTCATTCTCCACATTGCTATCCATAGTTTGTTATTATCTACACAGTCAAATGATATTGCAATGTCAATAATACATAAGCAAACATATTTTTGGTGTTCTCTACTTTCAATCATTCCTGATAACTTCACTGTGATAGGCCTAATTTTATGTCTTCTTCTGAGTTTAGCTCAAATTTTTAGAAGTGACCTGTTGAGGCACAACTGAAAATGTTACTGAATAAGCTTCAGCAAGATTTTGATAAAATATTACTGTGACATGATATTACTGACATAGTTTGATAACTTCCACATTCTTTAGGTCTATCACTGTTGGCAATGTATGCAAGCATTTTTCTCTTCCAGATGGTCAGCCAGAGGCAAATTTCATGGAATAAACTGGTGAGTGCTTCCACTGCAGCATCAATCCGTTGATACATCTTGATGGACATTCCTTCAATTGTGAAAACCTTGTTTTTGGCGAACACATTCAGTGCAATCTGGGTTCCTGCCTTTAAAACTATCTGCTTTGATCATAGGCCACCTCTTGAAATGGTTAAATGTCAAACAAGTTTGGTGATACACTGACAGATGATGTGCATTTCCTTCATTATTGAATACTTCCTGCATCATGCAATATTTTGTCCAGATAACCCTTCAATATTGTCTCTTGAGGCTTGACATTTTTCTTCAGTTCTTTCACCTTGAGATGGGTGCATATGTCCCCTTTTCTTAACTTTCTACCTCCAGATGCCTTCAAAAAATTATAACTCTTCACTTTGTCTTCCTGAGATAATCTTTAAATTCTCTGGAACCACTGTCTTTTCCCAACGTCCATGACATAATTTAGCTGCATAGTGAGTTCTCTATATGAAGACAACCAGGGTTAGCATTTTTCTCTCCGATTGTTCTATGTCTGTGTCTATGTCCATGTGTGTTTCTGTCTGTGTTTCTACATCTTTATATCTATCTATATTTTATCTATATCTGTATCAATCAGTACTTCAACACTACATTTGTTTTTACTGCTAACACAACCTATCTCAATTTTCTTATTTATATCAAGCAAGTGGCTCACAAATTTAAAGGAAGGAAATTTCCAAGTCTGGAGAAATTCCAGGGCTTTGTGTCAGGTGTTAGACTGAAGGTTTCTTCTGATTTGAATTGCAGGGGGGGTCACGGATGGGGGTGCTCGTGAACCCACTGTTGGTAGAAAGACAACAGACTTGTGGCTGAAGAGGCAAACAGATCCAACTTAGCTGGCAGGCTAAAGAATGTTACCAAGATTGCCAGTCAATATGGCAGGTGGTTGGTTCAAGTCCAAATAACCAGAGGTCAAAGTGCCATAAAAAGGAGATAGACCCAGAAAAGAGAGGTATAAGCTTTTCCAATGTGCCTACTTATATTAGTAGTGGGTCACAATTCTGAGGAAGCTACCTTTCAATTGATTGGTTGCTAATATCAGATCTCATATGGAAGTGATGACATTAGGTTAGCTATCACCATGGAAGATGACTAGATCTTCACTGCCAAACCACTGAGAAATCTGACATAGCCAAGTTCACATAAGACCTTGACTGTTACCCTTTGCCACAGAAGTTTGTAAGTGATTTCTACTCAAACACTAAAAAAATAGAGAAAAGAACATTTCTTGGATGACTTACTAGTCGGTAATATTTTGTTCCTAATCTTATTAAACTCCTGCCAAGACCTGAGATGTTCAGCACATAATATTCTGGTTGTCCTCTTCGTACTGCTGATTTATTCCTACCTTCTTATTCCTGCATACTTTGAGTCTCCATTAATGATCTCCACTAGGATTTAGATCCTTATCTACAACAGTGTAATCACTTCCTGCCCTTTCATAAAAATTCCTCCACTTCTCTGTTTCCTTTAGATTTCATCACCATTGGGCTGTTCCTCACTCAGTGGTCCTTCTCATTCTTTAAGGAAGAGCCCAGATCACCTATTTTCCTTTAACAAATTATGTGGCTGCTTGGTTCTTGATTTAGCTATGACAATAGCATTTGTAATAGGAGTAGAAAGCGCTGATAAAGATGATGTGTTCTAGTTCCCCATTCAGTACCTGATAAAGCCAATGCACCTGATGGTTCCTGTATTCAAAAAAGGAGATTAGATAATCCTTACAAAGAAGAGATGAAAAGGAAACTTTGACCTTAAATTAAAAAAAATAAATCCAGGTTAAGATATGCAGAAAAGCAAGATATCTATTCTGTTCAGAGATTTATTAATAGTTATGAATTAACTTTAGTTAATATGTATAAGATGGGACTTCCTTGACTACTTCATAAGCCTGGAATGTAATGTTAGGTGCTGTTTCATTGCTTTTGATCCATAGAGAATCTATGTATCACAGAATGAAATGCTGCCTGGTTCTGAGCCAGCTTCCTAATTGTTTTTGTGTTGTCATAGAAACTGAATAAAATAATGTCTAGCAAACTCCCACTTGAGCCTAAATCAGACCCAATACTCAAGTGCTGAAATTAATCAGAGCGTAACATTTGGTTTACTTGAAGAACTATTTATTTGACATAATATCATGTGTTATGGGTCAACTTGACAGTATACAAGTACCCCATTATATGGAGGAAGAAGAGAGGGCAGCATAGCCTAAACTGGGTTTAAAAATTCATTCTTTCCACTTCCACAGGGAATACAACACCTCTGAAGTATCTCAATGGTCAGAATGAGTTTTATCATAGTGCAAAGAGACAATCGTGAAGCATCTATAAAGAAATATGGAGCATGTGAGAGAGCTTAGGACATCGATCAAAGAAAACAGAACATGAGAATAAAAACAAAAAAAATATTTGTGGCAAAGGTGACTGACACTCAAAAATGTGAGACAAGAAAATTCGAGAAAAACTAAAATCGATGGGCCTGTGAATTGATGGGCAAATGAAGGTGTGACCTCCAATACTGTTTATTAATGTAATATAATCTTCCTTTAACCAGGTAGGGGGAAAGATGGATTATTTATGACTATGTAAAAGGAACATAATACTATTTGGTTTAGATGAACAAAAACTTAGATTTGAATTTTGTATTATAAAGATCATTTGGATGTACAATTTTAGGGAAAATTATAAAACTATTTCCCTTAAAGAAGTATTAGTACCTTTTAATTCAGACATTGGCTAGTATTATTGCATATCTGATACCATGGGCAGCCAGAATGCTCCTTAACAGTAAAGATGACTAGGCTTATGTCACATGCTTACTTCATACATGTTATTTGAAAGAACCAATCCCTGGAAAAGGACATTATGCTTGGTAAATGAATGGGGTCTGTGTAAAAAGGTAGACCATCACAGAGATAAATTAACACAGGTGCTACCAAATGGTCTCAATTATGAGGAACGTGCAGATGCAGGTGGCGTTGAATTTTGTTACACATAAGAGTAACTATGAGTTAGAAAAGAAAGGGTGGCACTTAAAACCAAAATTGACCTTATGCAACCAAGTAGCAAGCTGAACCACTCCTGCAGTACAGAGAAAGCAGGCTGCCTCACTTTGTTCCTGGCCAGGCATTGGGCTATTTTTAGAAATGTGAGGGAACACTGCTTTTGAATAGCTAATTAAAGAGCCAAGAGGGAAAGTCAATGTGGGAGAAATTATTTTGATTGACTCACACCCTGCATTTATTTTCTCTGGAATAATCTTCAGTATCCATAAAGTGTCCATATAGACAATGTTTTATTGTTGTTTATCTGTTTTTGTTTTTAATCAAACGCCACTTAGGGGAAAATGAAAGAGGAATGGGCATAAAAATACTCAAACTCTTCTCCCTTATTAAGTAAATTTATCTTGGTACCATTGCTCAATTTTATAATATCAAGTACCATCTTGCTGGAAAGGTAAATTTTCATGCAGTTCCCTTCTGCTAAACTTTCTCCAAAGTTAAAGCAAACATGCTTTATGCATGGTTTTGAAGTCAAGGTGAATGCAGGGCGCAAAACCACAGACAGTATATTTCCCATGTCTACAGACTAATTATGATCAGTATGGACTGTCTGGTAGAATATAAATTCTGCTATAAAACTAATTCTGGAGAGAGATGAATATTCCAGGTATACTAATGTTTGCTTTCAAGATGGCCATGAGCACCAAGCCCTATTCTCTACAATTCCCATTCATGTTATCAGCATCCATAAACAAACAAACAAATCAATTACTCAAGGAAGTCAGTTACTACATTTGGAGGCACTAAACAAAAATTGGAGAGTAAGTCGCCAAACCTATTTAATACTATTCAATGCTACACCTGAGCTAGTAAAGCTGATAGATTTTTGATCCGGGAAATTACTTTGTATGATATGTGCACAAGCAAAGGGTATATTTTAGATAGTATTAAAGTCTATTAAAAGATAACAGGTTATATTGGTGGTTGGGTAAATCGTGGTTCACCGTTGGTCAGAATTGGCTTGAGAGCAAAGGCTATTGTAACAAGATTTTGGTGAAATTCTTACCAAGTATGAGATGGCATCAGCCCCATCAGTTGCTGTCAAGTTGATTCTGACTCAATATAAACCAGAACAGAGTTATGAATGAGATCTCAGACCTCCCTTTTGTGGTGTTTCTGAGTGAACTTGAACATCTAGTCTCAACTTTTTTTGCACCGCCTCTGAAGGAAGAGTAGCTCAGTGGAGAGAAGTGCAAAAGTCAAAGCCTTCAAGGGGAATGGGTTTGGCTTGCAGGGCACAGGACCACCAAAGCAGGTGACTGCAGCAAAGAGGGACAGAAGAAAGGGTTGAAGAGAAAGGCGGATTTGCTTGATTTGATAGACCTCAGATACAATTTCAGATGTGAATAATAATTTCTTCTAGGAAAAATATTACAAGTCTCAAGAAAGTGAAGGTTAAATATATTCCAAATGCCCCACTTTTCAAAAATCCAATGCTGCTCCATGATCCCTGATCTCAATCAGCATCACTGCTCTTCATGTATTCCACTTCCCAGGTTCCTGCAATTTGCTGAAATGGCCACAAAAAATAGAAGGTGTTTGAAAAAGTTTTTCTCTTTCTAAGGAGTTGTCTAGAAAAAACAGATAATTCCTTACTTCAGATGAGTTATAACTAGATAAGTTTTCTTTGTCTGAGCCAAACAAAACATAACCAGGCACAAAAGGAAAATTGAGAGAAGAGCAAACAGGAATAGTAGAAAGGCCCATTTCACAGTAGGTCGGTGTAATGAAGGTACGCAGGCTGCTAAATGTAATGGAAAGTTTGCAGCCACTAAAACACCTGAGACATTTGGAAAGTTCTTTGAATCTTTATGACTGTGGTGTGCTCAAGAGTAAAATGAAGAAAAAGGGAGTCAGGATGCCCGTGGTGAGTGACTAGGTTATTTAGCCAGAAAAAAAAAAAAAAGCAAAGAGAATCATGTTCTCCTTTGTTCTTGTTGTTGTTGTTCTTTGGGGGGGCATCACTGCCTCTGGTGGTCATGGACACTACCCAGTGCCACTCCTGAGAGCCACCGCTGGATTGGAACTGCCAAATCCGTGGGCTGCAGTTCTGCACTCAACCACTTATGGCACCAGGGCCAGCTCCATGTTCTCCTTTTCATAGCTTTTTTTTTTTAATGAAAACTGCTCAAAAGAGGTCTATATTTTCATTACTTTTTGTCTGTCAAGCCTACCTTCTATTTTTATTGATTATATGTATATATATATATGAATTTTCATTAATCAACTTTGAACATAAGTCATACACGTCAATTCCCTGGCAGGCTTTTAAGAAAGAGTGTATGCACTAAACGATAGTCTACTTATAGCTTGGGAGAATTTAGAGGGCTCTAAGATCCTCAAAGTAATAGGACTCACAAGATAGAGTTCTGATATCACTACTTTGAATGAAGTACATCACTTTTAGAGGATCAAAGATTAGAAAGTTAAACGTGTCCAAACAAATAACTTGTATTGCCCTCACCAATACACATACTTATGATAAGCAATACAAATAGTGAATAGTCCATGACTGAAAAATGAGTCTTTGATAAAGTTACAATCAGTGTTAGTCTATTACTAAAAATTAATTTCTATAAATTTCTATTTAGTAATATCTTCTTTAAAAACTTTTTTCTTTACTCTGACAAGGACTAATTGTGTCTACCTTCTCCAATGAGAGAAATTTAGAACTGTATCAGACCTTTTGCTTCCAAAAACTCTCTTGTTCGTCCATGTGTCCAACCCACAATAGCTTTCAGAATTAAATTCATTGATTACACATTTTAGACATTATGCATCTATGCATTTTTTCTTAAAGGATATATAGTTATATATATATAAGAATTTCAAAGAATGACTTAAGAAGAAAAAATAAATAGCATAACAAATAATGCTACTCATAAAGACTATGTGTAACAGAATAAAATGCTACCCTGCCCTGCATTACCTTCCCATTTGCTATGCCTGAAGTTATCTGTAGTCTAACTTCTTCACCAGAAAGTTCTTTGAGTCCTCTTTGCTCTCAGGTTGTCTCAGGTTGCTCTCAGCTTCATGTATCATGCTGTTAACCTCCATTTAACCTCCATTAAGCCTCCATTTAATCCAGCTGCCCCAATTTTCTTTACATAGTCCATTTTCTCAGGTTCTGTGGTCAGCATACAGACTGAATATGACTTGTGAAAGGAGACAACCACGATTCACAAATATCCCAATTTGAAACCATGTGGGGGTGCTCACTTTGGCAGCACATATACTTAAATTGAAACCATGTGGGGTTCCCTCATTCTATTCAGACCACTGCCTCTTGGTCTATGTATAGGCTCCACATAAGAACAATGAAGTATTCTGAAATTCCCCTCCTATGCAATATTATTAATCATTTCTTACAGTTCACACAGTTGAATATCTTTACATAGTTAATAAAACACCAATAATTTTTCAATGAATTTTTTTCTTGATATTCTCTGTTTTCAGTCAATGTCCAGCTGATGTCAGCAATGATATAACTTGTTCCGTGACCTGTTCTGAATCCATTTTGAATTGCTTCCTGTTGATGGACTGCTCCAACTGCTTTGAAATCATCATGAAATTTTCACTTTGCATGTGATGAAAATGATACTGTTTTATAATCTCTTAGTCCATTGGATTATCTTTCTTTGAAATGGACACAATTGGTTGGCCACGAAGCTATCTTCTAAGCATTTGGGCAGAGACTCCTGAGGACTTGCAATATGGCATCGACTGACTGACCCAGTTCTGTCGGTATTCAGTGCACTCCTGGAGCCTTCCTCTTCACTTGTGCTTTCCATGCAATCTGAACTGATTCCTTCAATAGCCTGGAGTCTTGAGCAGATACGGTCTCTTACACAGGCTGAATGTTGACCACTCTGTTTGGGAAGAGTGACTATCTTCTTTCCATCTCATTCAATAATTTGCCCATAATACTGTAACTTAAGACTTGAATTTTTGTCACTTCGTTGATACTGTCCTGGTATGGGCACATTTCAAGTACAATGCTTTTCTTTGTGTTTTGACCTACCTTCAAAATTTTTTTTGTTTGCCTCAATTACTTAATCATTTCTTTCATTTTCATCAGCAACTCTACATTTCAAGAGCAAATTTCTGAATCTCTTCTAACATCCACTTTGGTCGATCCTTTGTTTTTAATAAGTCTTCTTCATGTATGATGTTCTTGATGCCATCCCATAAAGAATCCATTCTTTGGTCATTAGCGTTTAATGTATCTAATCTGTTTTCTGGATGGTTTCTAAACTCAGAGGAGATGTACATAAGCTTTTACTTGGGCGGTCAAGAACTTGCTTGACTCTTCTTCAGTTCCAGCCTGTACTTGCTTGTGTGTAATTGATGGTTTGCTCCAGATGTGACCATGGGTTTCCTTTGGTTGATGATATTGAGTTCCTTCATTTCTTCCCACAGGTGTGTTCAATGTGATACCTGTGCATTCCATTATATAAGGTCCATATGTAAAAATTATTACTTATGTTCTTGAAAAACTTTTTTCCAGTGAAGAAGTCATTGGTTTTACATAATTCTATCATATAACCTGCAATGTCGTTTCTATCACTAAGATCATATTTCCCAACTGCTGAAGCTTTTTCCTGCACTTCAAGCATTCACTTTCCAATCACCAGTCATCTTGATGGCAATTTTTATGAGTATGACATTGAAGAAGCTAGTATAATTTTAAAATTTACTCATTGCTTGATTGGAATCATAATCACAGAAACAAGCATAGCAAAGAGGTGAGGAAAAAACCATTGACTATTATCTTGATATCTAGTTATGCACTGTCCTTCAGAAAGCTTTAAGAGGCTTGCTACTGTAGGGAGAACTATCAGCCAATTTTTGAAAGATTTTGGGCAAAGGCAATCCATTCTAAGTGGGTAAATACTTTTAGTTTTTTAAAAAAAGCGAATTTAAACTGTGTATCCAAAGACTGTTCAAGATGTGTTTGTGTTAAAACAATGGAGGAAGTGATGTGTTCAGTTTTGTTCCCGGCCCTCACTCTCCACCATTAGAAAGGAGAGTGCTTCACAGAACAGTCACCAAGTTGCCAACTGATTAGCCACAGATGCTACAAACAAAAGGTGCATGATTTCTGCTCATGTTACAGGCAGGTAGCAGCGATTTTGAATTTCTCTATATCTTCAGAAGTCTGATAAATTTATTTCAAATGTGGTTAAATTGGCTGAAGCTTAATTAATTGTAGCCAGAAGATGTTAATTTCTTAAACTAAGCAAGCTCATTATTTTATTTTCAAACCTCACTCACATGGCCAAATCTCAGCAGAAATCATGATTAGCGATGAAATAAAAGAGCCTCTGACAAACTGTCTTTTGATTGATGTGGACATAGAGGAGGGTGAGCACCGCTCAGGCATTTCTATAGAAGACCCAAGCGCTTTCAAGTCTTCACATTCCAGTGCACACTGAGCCTCCTTAGTAACCAAAAAAAAATGCTTTGGGTTTTTTTTCTTTATAAAAGATTGGCAATTTCCCTGGCATTGCAGGATGACATTTTCTCAGATAGGCTGTCAAAAACTAGGGCATTGAATTGCATGCTTTGCCAAGTTGTTTCCCTTATGATTTATAAAAACAAGTGATATTTCATCTCTCTTTAGTGGATTCAGTCAAATGCAACATCATATTAACTCTATGGGCTTTCATCAAAGCAATATAAAACGGAAGAACTCCAAGAATATTTGTCATTTCTCTTTTATCTCTGCCAATTAAGGCAGCATTTTGTGTGAGGGAGTAAAAGGAAACATTCTGTTTTTCCTCTGAAGTGGGTCAGTGAGTTTGGCCATTTCCATGACTCTGGGCTGCTTGCAAGTTGGTAGTCGGGTCAGAGAAGAGGGAAAAGTGAAATGGCTGAGACAATACAGAGTAGGCGAGGGTAAATCCAAAATCTAAAGGCATGTTAATTAGATTTTGGTAAATCCAAAATCTAAAGAAATGTTAATTAAGCAACATATCCAAATGTGCAGCTAATGTTTCTCAACATAGCCTCCGTCAAATTTGATGTACTAGTGTTTCCATCTTTCTAACCCTTCCTCAAAGGATTTGGCCCTTTTCCATGTACACCATATTAAATAGTCATTTGGGCAGCTTGAATATTTTAAATTGTGATCCTTTAAATATTTTTTGAGTTTTGAGGACAGAAAGGAGTTTGCAGGGGAAGTATCAGAGCTATAGGTTTGATGAAGCAATGTTCCCAAATAAATTCTGATAGGTCCATCCTGTTACCCTTGCTAAATGAGTCAATGCATTGATAGGATGAAAAATAAAATTCCTTGAAGCAATTTCCCAGGTATTTTTCTCACCAATCCACCTTTTTTAGCACTTCTTCATCAAAATCCCTCATGACCATCCAATGTCCTTTGGCAAAGCCTATGAAGACTGCCCGGGCCTTTGAAGTCCTATACAAGAATCGTGATAACCTTCTGAGCTGCACTTATACCTTGAATTGAATGGACCCAGCAGATTTCCTTAGAAGTCCCTTTTGACTAGGTACTCTAATGAGACTAAGGCATGTGCATTACTGAATTGAATCTGTCTTCAGTTATCTTTTGATTCTAAAACAAAAAAAATTCAGCACATTTTCTTTGCAATAAACCTGTGTATGTATAATTGGGACCCTAGTTTAAATATATATACTTAACCCTGGAAGTCATTCAGAGTACTCCAGTGTCATATAGGAAAGTCTGCATATCACAGTCATATTCATAATGATGGTTTCGTGATGAGGCCTGAGGAATTTACAGCTACAACTGATCCACCATGTATTCCTGAGGAAACTGTATGTCTTCAGAGGTGGTACCTTATGGCTCAAATACCTCTAATGGTGTCATGGTGAAGTATTTAGAGCAGTGGTTCTCAAACTGTGGGTCATGACCCCTTTGCGCATTGAATAACCTTTTGCCTGATTCATAACAGTTGCAAAATTACAGTTTTGAAATAGCAATGAAAATAATTTAATGGTTGGAGGATTACCACAACATAAGGAATTGTAGTAAAGGGTCATGACATTAGTGAGTGTGTTAGTACGGGTAGATAGAGGAACAAATTTCAGAGACACACATATAGGTATAAGGAAAGGGTTTATATACAAAAGAAATGTGACCCTAAGAAGGCATCCCAATCCAGTCCAGTGCAAAGTCATAAGTCCAATATTAACCCATATGCCCGAAGTCAGTCTATAAAGTCTGCTTCCGACTCAGGAAGTCACAGGCCAGGGGGTACAGAATTCTGGCACTGGCAGGGATCTCCCCATGGCTCCTCGCTTCCAGGGCTCAGGTCCATCAACAGCATGCCACTCAAGCTTCAGATGTCTGTCTTCATCTGGGCAAAGCCGAGTGGTCTCTCCACTGGCTCCTCCAACTTCTCAGAGGCTGCATCTTGTTTTTTCCATGGTTAAGCGTCTCTGAAACTAACTCCCAACAACTGGGGAAGATAGCTTCTCATCTTCACGAGGGAAATATCATGAGATTTCCCTGGAGTTTCAGGTGAAAGCCATGCCCACATAGAGGCCTCATCGGCTACTCAATCACTCTTTCCAGATTAAGAGGCTAGACTCCACCCCTATATTTCAATCATAAAATTAACATAAGCACATGACTGCCACAGTGAGGTTGAGAACAACTGATTTAGATGCTCATAATAAGCTTCGTTTTTCAGCTCAACCAGCCCCATCCTCAGGAAAGACACCTGAACATCTGCTTCTATAAAGTTCACAGCCATGCAGTCTCCCTGACACAGTCCGTCCACACTGCCATGGAGTCATTTTTGACTCATATCCAAGACTATCGCTATTTGTTTGAATAGAAAGCCCACTCTTTCTCTCTCTGAGCTGCAGGTGGCTTCAAACTGCTGACCATGCAGATTGCAGCCCAGTGCATAATCACTGAACTACCAAGGCTCCGTGGGACAGTCCTGCCCTGTCATATGGAGTTGCTATGAAGTTTAATTCTCCTCAATGGCACATAACAGCATAGTTTACCACGTGAAAAGACCACCCCTTCGTCTGTTTCCAAGAGAGGTCTTCATTAGTCATTATACAGCATATGGATCAAATAATAGTAATTTGGAACCTGACATGTACATCAGAATCCTCTTCAAAGCCTTTAAATTGTAAACATTACTAGGAACCTCCCAGCCCCCTGAATCAGAATATCCAGGAGCTGGGTCAGAGTTAAATCTAACAATAATATTAGTAAAAATCCCATCAACTATTTGGATACACAATCATTGTAATGAACCACTGGATGGAACCGAAGCAAACAAACTATTGGAAATCTTGGGAGGCACCAGAATAGTACACAGCCCTCCACTCTGATTAAGATCAGAATGAGGTGAAGTGATGAGAACATACCAGATGACCACAAAGTTTTTGACTTAAGAACTGCTTGATTTCTATTCCCTTTACCAATTCTAAGCAGAGAGTGAGCTTAAATTTGTGTGGCCAATGCTCTATCCAGACTAGTTAATTCTAACACTTGTAACTAAAAAAATTTTATTCTCATCTCATGAAAGGCAATGCATGAGTCACCAATAAAATGACTAAATAAATAAATAAATAAGATGAGAAAGAAAATAGAGGTGCAGAGTAGTTAGGTAATTCCAGGGAGCACACAATGGTAAATTATAAGACACAATAAGAAGTATTAAGATCCAGTAACAAAATCTATCTGACGTGACACTATGCTGACGTTTTTGTTTCATTCATTCCGCACTCTCCCCTACCACGCATCAATAGTCACTGCTGTAGGCTATACAGCAGTGTGTCCCACAGTGAGTAATACTTTTCTAGAGGCGCCTGACTGATCGTGATCCCAGGAAGAGCTTGTGGTAGAGTCGTTACGTGTGTTCAGCTGTGATGCCCAAGGTCTGAGGTCCAAACCAGCAGCTGCTCCCTGCTCATTGGTTAAAAAGAGGAACAATCTCAGAAATGCTCAGGGGCAGTTGCACTTTTGTCTTTTAGGGTCTTTATTGAATAGAGCAGTGGTTCTCTACCCGCCTCACGCAGTTAATACAGGTTCTCATGTTGTGGTGACCCCCAACCATAAAATTACTTTCATTGATAATTCATAACTAGTTTTGTTTTGGTTATGAATCATAATGCAAATATCTGATATGCAGGATGTATTTTCATTATTACACAATGAACATAATCAAAGCATAGTGATTAATTACAAAACAATATGTAATTATATATTGTGAATTATTTATGTATCTTTTGATGGTTTTAGGCAACCTCTGTGAAACGGTCATTTGACCTCTAAATGACCCCCAAACTGCTGGACTAGATGGAACTAAGAGTAAGCGCAAGTCACCCTCTACCCAGAATGAGGTGTTTAGGTTCCCTTCACAGCTACATAAGAAAAGAAAACCTACATCTTTGGTACAAACATATTTGCCAAATTTTATGGTACAAACATTTTTAATTTCCACAGGGTGATTATTACTATGGTTATTATATTCTGAAAAGGATGTGGTAGACCAAACAAGTTTGGGAACCTATGCCTTAAAGTATAGACAATACCAAATCAGAGCAGTACAAACCCTCACTCTCTTAGTCTAGCAGAGTAAGCCATAGAACTGTACTGAGAACTCAATTTTGTAATTAAAATGAATATCTGTTAACTCCTAAGTTTTGTATCAGAGAAGACTTTGGAAAATTGTGTGATGCCATTTTTTATAATGACAAAGCAAATAAAAGCAAGCTGCCTAGTGGCCCTTGCTCTAAATTTGGGAAATGTTGGCTTCCAAATTTCTTATAATGATTTTGACGAAACTCAAAATTTCCAAATATTTGTCTTGGCAAATGGATATCTCTCTCCAAAAGATAAGGAAATGAGCAGGTTAAAGAACATCACTATGACACAGAGAACTGATGATACAGTCTTTCAAAACCCTGGTAGTTCCTTCCTTCTGCTCAGACGATAAGAAACACATAAAAAGGAATTACTGAGGATGTGGTTCTCAGACATAGGAGCAAAGCCTGGCTCTTCTCTCAATATTGCTCTCCAAAAAAGTGGGAGGGGGTCATATTATCCTGGAGACAAACAAATATACAAACATATCCCTCTTTTATATCATGTATAACATTCCTGGATGAAGGAAGATATTAGTTTGACTTTCTTTCTTTCTTTCTTTCTTTCGTGACATGACATCTTCTATTACCTTTTTTTCTATTTCCTTTAGCTCATATATATAATCGTTTTCATGATTTCCAATATCTATTTTATGCCATATTACCTTGTGTGACACACTGCACTCGAGAATGTGATTACTTTGTGGGAATAAAGAACTGCTTAGGGGGTATACAACAATATGGTCCCTTGTACTCTGTAATATAGAAATTCAAAGATTTTAAAACTAACTTATAATAGTAAAAATTCAGACAGTCAAGGGAGTTAACCAAGACTTTAACATCACATAGTTCAACAGCTTTATTGAGTCATGAGTGCTAGCGATCTGCTGCCATATTTATAACTCTTATTAAGTTGAAGTCCAATAAGGTTTTCAATCAATCAAAAAAGTAATTTATTGATCTCCTCTGCCATGTAGCCTGTGTCTGACAGTCCTAGCTATATATCATGGCTTTAGTTACAATCGCTATAACATTGAAGAACGTGTTAAAATTCTCTGAGATGTCATGCTTTAGATATATAAAAATGCAATCCTGACACCGTCCTTAAAATTGAGATTGTGAAGGTAAATTTTGATAAGACTAAGGAGTCATATCCTAGTACATATATTTTTCCTAAATGATCTTAAATACATGAATTTCAGCCAGAAGGGAAAACAGAGGAGGAGTGAATAAAGGGGGAGTGGAGTAAAGAGAGTAATGGGGAGGTAAGGGAAGCAGAGCAGAGATATAGAGGAGATGAGAGGAAAAGAGAAGACGGAAGAGGGGAGGGAAAAGAGGAGAAAACTTAAAAAGAGACTTTTACTTGATATCCATTGAATAAGAACATGTTTTAGAACAAGTACAGGAATGTATAGTGTTTGCTGGTACAATCTGAGTCCTGTTTATTTCACATATTTTGGGTAGCTCATTTCTATGGGTGTGATTTTTGAGTTTGAAGAAGTAGGCTGTCTTTCATTATGTAGCTTTTAAGGGAACCAAACACCTCATTTGTGGCCCAACTCAAGCATTAGCAACTTGTTCTGGCAATAATGAAAAAAAAATCAAACAAAACAAAAACGTTTGTCTTACAGTGAGATATACAATTATGTTTGACTTGGTGAAATGTGAAATTGTTTCAGTAAAAAACATATGGTGAAAGCACCTGAACTCCGCTACCTTCGCAGAGTGGGAAGAGGATCAGTATCAACTGTCCAATGCAGATATCGGACCTGGCCACTCTCCAGAGATTTTACCAATTCTGAAGCCCCCAGGGCCTCCCACCACACTCTGCTTCTGTCCTGGGTTTGACAATGCATTGCAAGGACCATGCAAAACTCATGGATAATATTCACTACTATGTGGTTTATTAGGGAAATAACAAGTTCAGTAATACTCAGGATAGACTTCTTTGATTAGAAAAGCCTCTGTGTCCTATGATTCAAGGCAGACTTCTCTCTGGCCTGTGACCCATGTGTAACCACGTTTAGCTCTGTCTGCCTATAAATTCAAAGGGGAAAGACTGAGAGGTCTCACAAGGCCACAGGGAGTCACTCTGAGTTTCCGTTGACCCAATGACAATAAAAGACATTCCAAAGCCATCATCACATACCATCAGCAATTCTCTGCCCCAAACCTTTCAGTTTTCATGTTCATTGAGCCAGAAGTTCACTGCTCTGTCTTCTGCTGATCTCTGGTTCTGTTTCCACTGCTGCTGTTACTTCTCTGCCATCGCTACTCATTCTCTCTCATTCTTCTATTTTCAGGAGGATGAGCATAGGGATCTCAGGTCCAGAAAAGAGTCCTACAACTGACTTTTTTTTTTTTTTCATGTTGTGAGATTCTACTTTCTGCTTCTGGGATTGGTCATCAATCCCCTTGGTAGAGTTCTGTAGTTTATTTTCATAGATTCATCTAAAAAAATGACATACTTCCTATATACATTATTAACAAACTACGCAGTCCCCTTGGATAACACACATCACAACCCATCACATAACAAACACATCACATTTGCATAGCTCTACCCACTCATTGTTGATATCAGGTGGATCTTGGCTAAAAACAGAGACAAGAAAGATGTCTACTTGTATTTTATTGACCATACAACAGCATCCAACTATGTAGATCAGAGCAAACTATGGACAGTCTTGAGAAGAATATGAATTCCAGAGCATTTATTTAAACTCATGGAGAATTTGCATATGGATCAAGAGACATTTATGGGAACACAACAAGGGAGTATTGCATGGCTTAAACTAAAAAAGGTGGGTGTCAGAGCTGTTTCTTTTCACCATACTTATTCAGTCTGGATGCTGAAAAATTCATCATAGAAGCTGGGTTATATAAGAAGAATTTGTCTTCAGGATTGACAGAATACTCATTAGGAAACATCGATATGCATTAACACAACTTTGCTGGCTGAAAATGAGGAGGACTTGCTGATGAATGTCAAAGGTTGGAACCTTAAAATAAAAAAAAATAGAATTGTAGCTTTCAATGTAAGGATTACAACTTAGTATAAAAAAGACCCAAATCCTCACAACTGGGCCAATAGATGGAATCATGATAAATGACCAAAGTTGTTGAACATTTTGTCTTACTTGGATCCACAACCAAAGCTCATTGAAGAGATGAGTGGACACATTTCATTAGATCAATCTACTGCAGGAGACCTCTTGAAAGTGTTGAAAATCAAGGATGTGTCCTTGAATCCAGGGGTCATCTGTCCCAAGTCATAGTATTTTCACTTGCCTCCTAGGCATAACACAACTTTGCTGGCTGAAAGTTGGGAGACTTGTTGAAGAAGGTCAACAATGGAGCCTTAAAATAAAAGAAGAAGAATTGTAGCCATCAGTGTAAGGATTACAACTCAGGTGTAAAGCAGACCCAAATCCTCACAGCTGGACCAATAGATGGGATCGTAATAAACAGTCAAATATTGAAGCTATTTATATATATACATACACGCACCCACACAGAAAGACACACAATTGAGCTGCCAACTGCAAGGTCAATAATTCCAACCCACTCATTGCTTTGTTGGGAAAAGATAAAGCTGCACACTTTTGTAAAGATTTAAATTGTGGAAACTGGAAGAAACAGAACTATTTTGACCCATAGGGTCTCTGAGTGTGAATAAGTTAGATGGCAGTGGACCCATGTGTGTCTGTGTGTGTGTGTAAATGTGGTGGTGTATGCACTTGTAACAGGGAGGAAATGACACTTTCTACTCCTCCAGATAGTTATAGCCTTGAAAACTCATAGGGGGCACTATGTGTTAGAATCATCTCACTGGCAGTGTGAGTTGTGATATATTTAAGGAAATATTTCCAAAAAAACTACTCTTCCTGCACATGGAACACTGACAGGCAATAAGGAAGAAATTAGTCAGCATCTCATGTGTTTTCTCAGTGATGCTCCTCTTTTTTGTGGTCAAATTGAAAAAAAAATCAGGATCTGTAATGGATATAGCCAGAACAAAGGAGGTAGAGTGGGTGCTGTGTTATTTTAGACCAGCTAAAACTGTCTCTGGCTTCTGTGCAGGAAAGTACAGGGATTCTGGTCATGCATCACCAAGGGTAGACCAGCATACACATTGAAGGCTGCATCACCAGGGATGGAAAGTCACTGGGATTTGTGAAAGCTTTCTTCTCCTATCTAAATGCACTTGCTTTTTACATCTCTCCACCTCTTTCCATCTCCACCCCCACAAGCACATGCGCTCTTTGGAGAGAAGAAGCTATTTCTAGCTTGCCAGAGAGACAGAAATCACATTCAGCCACAAAGAAAAATCTAGGAGAGAATGCGACTGCAAGAGCAGACCACATTTCTGAGCAGCTGAATGAGAAAAGGACCCTTTGGAAGGAAATAGATCAGCCAGTGACATTGGATTCTTCTCCTTTGATGAACATATTTCACTTCAGGGGTTAAAATTCTCCTTGATTTCTTCAGTTTGTAGTGGCTGTGGCATCGTCTGAAAGAGCAATAGAGTGACTCTATCCAACAGAATGTACCTATTCCCTGCTACCCACTTGGATGTTTGATGGACATTTCCTTCACTTTCAAGGAGAATGGCATTATCCAGCTAATATCTGTTCATGTCCTATTCTTTTTTGATTCATATAGTGGAGAGGAAATGAGTCATACTTGATGAAGGGGTTGACACCACCTACTCAGGCAAATTATGTGTGTGGCTCAGGGAAGGATGAAGCAAAATGCCATAGGGTGGATAGGGTTCCTTTCTGTGCTTAAGTGTTGATTTTGCCGACCAAGATTCTCCATATTTTGATCCATGAACTGTTGAGTCTGTGACCGTTTTTTTTTGGCAGGAATGTGTGTGTGTGTGTGTGAGAGAAAGAGAGAGAGAGAGAGAGAGAGAGAGAGAGAGAGAGAGAGAGAGAGAGAGCAGAGAAACTTTTGAACTCTGGCATATCACAAATGTAAAAGTATTATATTTATGTATTTATGTGACCCTCATTGCCTCTGTGTAAGAGACTATTTGAATACCAAATAATACTGCCAGGCACAAATTATGTTAAGAGCAATTATGGTTAGTTATTAATTTGCTTGTGCTTTGTACTGGGTGAGTTACATCTCCTTGCTTAATTCTTACAATGTATCATGAACAGGTTTTTATAACTTTTACTACAACAATCTCCAAAGATTAAACCACACCTTTGCAGTCAAGTCTATTGCAACACCTGGTGACACCATGTGCTGTCGAATAAATCTGCTCCATGGGCTTGCTGGGCGATAGCCGTACTGACACAGGTCACCAAGCCTTCATTTGGCGGTTTTCTCATTCCTTGTCATCAAGGCAATTCCGACTGTGCACCACTAGGACAGAGCAGAATTGCCCTTGTGATGTTAGAGACTGAAACTTGACAGAGAGCCTAGTTTTTCTCAAGCAGATGGTTGTGATGTTAAATTGCTGCCCTTGGGGTTAGCAGCCCAACACGTAACCATGACACCACGAGGGTTTCAATCATTCCATTCGGTGGGTCCAAGATACCAACCTTCAGGATAATAATGAATTTAAATAAGGTGTCCCACCTAGCACCTATCATAATCTCAAGAAGATCAAATGAGCACATTTGGATACTTAATCTCAAGTGTACTTATTCCCCAAAATGTTCACTATTTTACTTTTATCCCAAATTTGTGCTCTTTTATTATATTTACCCTATGAATTGTATTATATTAAAAAAGTCTTTAAAATATAAATTAGTGACATAGACTATTTTGCTCATAATGTATGATAAAGACATAAGTTAAATGGTTCAATATCTGTACTACTCAATTTGGGCACATAATTTCATATTATCACAAATTGTTATTTTATTATGTAGTGAAATCTTTGAGGAAAGATTATGTTTTATGCTTTCCTTTCTATTCTTTTCTCATACCTAGTATAATGTAAGAAAACCAATTACAACAGAAAGTAAACAATATCAAGACATTAATTAACATTTGTATACCCAACAGAGGATCAGAATGTTTATAGAGTTCATGTGGAAGCATAAGTTATATAAGAATTAAAATCAACACACATAGCGATAATTGTTTGTTAGTGTTTTTCCTAGTACAAATTTGCTTTTATGACACAACCCCTAATTTCCAGTCATATGGGATTCAGATGGTATTGATGTCATACAATGAAGTTCAAGATATGTGCTAATTACTTAAATTAGCCAGTGCATTTCATTTCTCTAGCTACAGTTATAGATGTCAAATGTCACATTATACAAGCAATAGGAAGGACATAATCTGTGCTCTTTGGTTTGAGTTATAAGAAAAATCTTTTTCCTTCCCTAATGAAATTGAATGAAATTACAAATCTTCAAGACTTAAGGAGACATTTGAGAATCAACATGGAAAAATCCTCCAGTATGCTCATACAACATAGAAAATAGAAAGTTATGATATGGCAAGAAAGACCTTTGACTCATGAACATTGAGTAGTGGGTCATCCTCATCCAAGAAAAGAAAAAAAATACATTGTGTTTATTTGTTTAATCACCTTGAGTTGAATTTTTTCTATCCGTCCAAACACAGTTAGTACTAGCTAGCTTTCTAGAGAAGATGGGGTGAGGTGAGATACTTTACATGGTTCTTCTAGCTGTAGGTTTTGTAACTCCCACCAAATGACTATGTTATGGTTGTTAGGTGTCATCACCTTGGTTCTGACTCAGAGTGACCCTACATACAACAGAATAAAACAGCGCCTGGTCTTGCACCATTCACACAAGTATTATGTCCTGTTCCATTATTATAGCCATTGTCAATCCATCTTGTCAAGAACTTCAACCTGTGCTGCCCTTCTACTTTTCTAAGCAGATTGTTCTTCGCCAAGGACTGGTCTATTCTGAGAACATATGCAAAGTATATAAGACGAAGTCTCACCATTCTTGCCAATAAGGAGCATTCTGATCATCCTCCTTCCAAGGCAGAAGTGTTTATTATTTTGGCAGTTCATGGTACTTTCAATATTCTTCATCAGCAACATAATTCTAATCTATTGTTTCTTCTTCTGTCTTCCTCATTCAATGAGCAACTTCCATATGCATTATCAAGTGATTGAAAACACCATGTCTTGAGACTGGCACACCCTAGTTGTCCAGTTGACAACCTTACTTTTCAATGCTTTAAAGATATTATTTAAAATAGATTCACTCAATGCAATGCATAATTTGATCTTTGGACTTCTGGTTTTATAAGCTTTGATTTTAATGCCTTCATTTCCTGATGGGAAACCATTCAAAATTTGAAGAAATATCTGAATACCTTAATAAATAGATCTTGTAATGTTCAGCATATGAATCAAGGAAAACTGGAAGTTTTAAAAATTAAATGGAAGGCATTAAAAACCAATATTCTGGTGGCTGTGAGCTGAAATCAACTGGTATTGGACAAGTAAATCAGAAAATTATATAGAGTGCCAAATTTAAGAAGGAACAGTGTCTAATTCATTGTTGACATATAATGCAATCTGTGATATGATGATGTCTGTCCTCATATAAGGAATTTAAATCAATACAACTCTGATTCAAATTTATACACCAAGCACTAAAACTTGTGGTGCAGGTACTGAAGAAATCTACCAATGTCTTCAATCTAAAATTGATGAAACAAGCAATCAAATGTGTTGATAATAGGGATACAACAGTTGGAAACAAAGAGGAAAGAACAGTAGTTGGAAAATGTGATCTTCATTATATCTGTGTGTATATACACACATTATATATGTGATCTTTTTTCCCATTTTTCATAAATGTTGGATGCTCTCTTGTATGCATACACATACTCATTCCCATTTAACTCTGGTCCTTTTCCTTCTCATCCTCCTTTTGTGTTCATTTTGATGTTTTATTCTAGAATTGGGTTTTATTCTTGGAAATTAAAGTCACAAATGTGAGTGCAATTCAATTCAATGCCAGCCTAGAAGGTCAGGAGCAAACTTGAGCATTAATTATAGAATACTGTGAGTACTTTCGTGAAAGTAAGCAAGAATTTATTCCATGCTTAAGAAAAGATGCCCCTGAGATAACCTATTCTCTATTATCAATTTCTATAGTACCATTTCACTCGAATTATATTTGATTACTTAGCTATTATCTCAAAGTCTTGCTGACAATGCTCTTTAGTATCTCTTTTCCATTTCCAGGCAACCATCTTTGCTCAGCCTGTGCTTGAAATACCTTTACCTTTCCTGTTCTTGAGGAATATCCATTCACTCAAGACACCATGAATGTCATCTCTTCCTTAAAGTTTTAATCTCCCCATTCTAAACACTCTACACATCAGTCACTGTCTTCCTTTGCACCTCTGTATTTTTCTCTATGTTTCTGTTACAGTGTTGATCATATTTTATTAAATCAATGGTTCTCAATTTGTGGGTTACAAAGGTGACCTTTGAGGTCCAGTTGGCACTTTCACAGTGGTCACCTAAGACCATCAGAAAACATCTATTTCTGATGGTCTTAGGAACCAAGACACCGCTCCTCTATCTGTCTCCAGGTAAGTCTGCCCACAGGCAAACATCCTCACATATGAGTGTTCCATGTGAAGACTGTTACCCATGCTGCTCCATGCTTCAAGACAGAATTTCATTTATTTGAAATTAGAAATAAATATTTCACAATCTATTATTACATATTGGTTTGTGATTAATCACTATGCTTTAATTATGTTCATTTTTAACAATAGAATACATACTGCATATCAGATATCTGCATGACAATTCATAGCAGTAGCAAAATTACATTTATGATGTAGCAATGAAATTAATTTTATGGTTGGGGGTCACCCCAGCATAAGAAACTGTTTTAAAGGTGTGCGGCATTAGGAAGGTTGAGAATCACTGTTTCATTTGCTTGTTGATATACATGTCTTCTCTTTCTGAGATGCTCAAGAGCATCTATTTAATTACCCACAGATGCAACAATAATAATTTGCATAATCTTTGTCATGTGCTAAATAGACATTGAGTTTGGACTGCCTTTTGCATTTTTGTTTTATTATTTTGGATATATACAATCTATATTGTAAACTGCAATAAGACTTTCAAAACTGTCTTCTAATTTCATTACTTTTCACTATTTAACGCTACTACCTACTACTATGCAACAATTTTTGAAAATTGTTCCTGACCATCTTTCCAATTCATTATTCTAAATCACCAAGAAATATATTGGATGTAACTATTTTATTTTTCAAATTCTAAAACAATGAACACAACATTCAGTAGGATATCAATTTGTATGGGAGAAATAGACTTTTTTCCTTTTCTTCTCCCTTTTAAGTGACAGCCACAGACTAGGTGCATTAGGGTCTGTTGTGGAGAGAAATTTTTTTATTACAGCGTTTCTGTAATACCTACCAAACAGTGGCTGAGATTATGACAATAGGCCTGGTGGAAACTAATAGATGGATTGTCAATTTTAGTTATCATTCCCCTAGAAATGAGAAAAACACAGGAGGGAGAAAAATCCCATTACCATAAGAATTGAAGCACGTTTGAGATCTTTGTCTGAAGTGGCATAAATCAGAAGCACCACAAGCCAAAACAAGATGAGCATGAAAACGAACACAGGGACCAGTACTGCTTATGAGATTTCAAGGCTGAACAGTGAGGTGGCTTCCTATTTCATTGAGGCAGAGGCCAAGGGACTATGTGTCCAAGAGATTAAGGACAAAGGAGAGATAAAGATGACATTATCTTTCTTGTTTTCTGAGCTTGGCTTTTGTAACCTGTTAATTTCCTTAATAATCCTCATTAACTGTGAATATTGTCCTAGAATTCTGTATAGGTATTGCACTGAATTATCAAACCTAGCATTAAAGTAAAGTACTGTAGGAAGACTAGATAATGACGTTTCAGGTCAAGAAAGATAGAGGGTAGAGGCATATCTGACCTCTGCCTCATGTCAATAGGGAAACCAGAGGAAGTCTGCAATGGCCCTTGGGCTGTTCACCACAGCTTCAAAAAGTAAAGTGGGTATTTTTATGTTGAAGATAGGTTTCTGACTTATCTTGTGCTATTCTAGCAGTGATCCCACAAGTGGGTGGCTTTAGCAAAGAGGAATTTATTCTCTCAGTTTTAAATCTAGAAATCCAAATTCAAATTGACAACCAAAAGAGAAGAATGTCTCTCTGTGTGTTGACTCTAGGGGAAGAGCCTTATAATCAGGTTTCACCTGGGTCAAGAAATTTCCCACTGTAAGGACCATAAGATCCAAATGATAAGGCCTGTTCCTAGTTCTTCTTTTCTAGTGGCTCTCTTAGCCTATATTTCTTTTTATATTTTGTAAGATAAGGGATGCTGCAGGTCACACCCCAGAAAAACTTGCTCCATATTATCCTTACAACGGATTGGCCCATCACATCAGAATACATCATGCAGGGTGATCCCATGACCTAATTATATAGCTTCCTAAACAACGACAGTCATAGACCTGTCAGGTGGACCATTTGTGGATGGCCAGGGGTAGAATGGAGTGCTATGGAGCAGTGATAAAATTTCATCATTAAAAAATTTTTTTTCATCATTAATAGTTAGGATCAATTTTTGTTGTTTCCTTATATTTTCAACATAACTTAAGTACAATAGCGTTTTTTTAATAAACTGATGGTGAATACTCTATATGTTGAACATGATACAAAGGGGAGGGGCTCAGAAAATATAATCCAGAAGTAAGCAAAAAGGAAAAAGAGCCAATCACCTTATTAAAATATTAAAAAGAGTAGGGCAGTGAATGAGTTAATAATTTGAATTATTAAACAGGTAAGACTAAAAACTCTCTTGATTAATTAATACCGACACTCAGAATCAGTGAAATTAAAATCTAATGATAACTACAGCAGAATGAAGAATATGCATTTCTACTAACTTGCTGTTTACTCAAACTACTCTTATCTAGTTGATTCTGACTCATAGTAACCTATATTGCTAATTAGTTGCACATGATATGCAGAAACATTTACAGTACTCATAAAGTGAAATGAGGCAGAAAATAGCTAGAGAAATAAATGTCATTCTTACTGTTAGGACATCTAGTCACTTCCCATTCAGAGCTTTACTATGCATCACAGAAAGAAACAATGCTGGTGATCCATCAACCTCATAATCATAAAATTTCCCCCAGTAAAGATCGGCTTGTTCTTCTGGCAGTCCATGCCATCTTCAATATTCTTCACCAGCACCATCATTCAAATGCACTCATCCTTCTCTGATGTTCCTTATTCATTGTCCAACTTTGACATGCATCTGTGGCTACTGAAAACGCCATGGTTTAGATCAAGTACATTTTTGTCCCTCAGATGAAACCCTTGCTCTTCAACACTGAAATAAGCTGTGTGCAGCAGATTCACTCCATGCAATACATGATTTGGTTTCTTGATTCCTTCTTCTATAAGTGTTGGTCATCGATACAAACAAAATAAAACCTTTGACCAGGTCAAACTTTTCTCTGCTTACTATGCTTATTTATTGAACCAAATGTGGAAATTTGGCTTTCTTTGCATTGACTTGCAATCTATAATGAAGGTTTCATTATTTGATCTTTTTCTGCAACTGTTTCATTTCCCCTTCTCTTTCAGCAAGCAAAGTTGCCATCTGCATGGGGTAGATTGGTAATAAGCCTTCCTCAAATTCCAAAGCTGTTTTTCCTCAGATAGTCCAGTTTCTCAGATTATTTACTCAGCACATGCACTGAAGAAGGAAGTACAACTCAGAGGCACACCTCCTCATCTTAAACCAGGCTTGTTCTGTGTTTGGCCCGTGTATAGGATCTACATGAGCAGAAAGATGTGCTCTCGATTTACCTTTCTTCTCAAGGAAATTCATAGTTTATTATGATCCACACAGTCAAATACCGCTGCAAATTCAATAATTCACTAGTAAACACCCTTCAGTATGTCCTGCTTTCAGCCAAGATCCATCTAATATCAACAATAATATTCCACTTTTCCATCCTTCTCTAAATATGGGTTGACTCTGTGGCAGCTTCCTTTCAATGTACTGGGACAACTATTGTTGAATGATTTTTAGTAAAATTTTAATTTTATGTGATATTAATATTATTAGCCCGGGATTTGTACATTTTTGGGGGCATGTACCATCATGCTTTATAATGGGCATAAATAGGGATATCTTTCAGTCTTTTACCCAGATAGCTGTCCTTAAGGTATCAGAGTGAGTACCTCCAGTTCTACCACAGTTGGTGGAAGCAAGTTTTCTTGTTATCAAAATTTCATATAGACTGAGCCCCGGTGGCGTAGAGGTTGAGTTCAGGACTGTGGCACATGGGCTTGGCGGTTCAAATCCAGCAGTGGCTCTCCAGGAGCAAAGCTGGGTAGCTCCCACAGTCACCAAAGGGCAGTGATGCAAAAAAAAATAATTCATAGGATCCAATTTGAACTTTCAACTGTGCCCTGTCTCCTACCTCAAGGTTAAAGGAAAAGAGAACTATAATTATAAAATATAATTGACCCATCTCACTATTTTTAGCATACAAGACATAGGCCTCCAGGTTTCTTCCTTTTTTTTTTTTTTTTGGACATCACTGCTCTCTGGTGGTGGGAGTAGGAGGCCCAGCCCCACTGCTGGAATTGAACCTCCATCCCAGTGGGCCACAGTCCCGCGCACAACCACTATGCCACCGGGGATCAGCCCGATTTCTTCCTTTTATGTGTCTAATGTTCTCTTCACTCAAATAAATGCAACTGGGTCTCAACTCCACTAAATTCAATGTCGTACAAAGCATGGACACTTAGGGCAAAGGATTTTGTAGGCAGAGACTCTCTGACAAAGAGGGAAACATATATAGTAGAAAAGGCAAGGTAAAACTCTTTTTCCTAACAGTTCTCAAGCCTCCTTTTGCTTTCACAGAGAAGCTACATCTGATCTGTAAAAAAAGCATATTTGACAGAGAAAACTATGACTGAAATTAAGTACATAACCAACAAAAATGAAATTAATGGATATGTAGAATCTATTTACATACAAGTATATATGATTAAAGAGAGAGAGAGAGAGAGAGAGAGAGAGAGAGAGAGATTATTCAGGCTGTAGGAATATAAATGCATTCTCTATTAGTGAAGGCACCGCCAATGAAAGGTGGAAATCAAAGGTCCAGTTATGTTTTACTTATATTGTTATTCATTACAAGGTCGAGGCTGTATTTTTTGATCTTTTAAACTTATTTTCTGGCTACATGGGAGTCATGAGGTTAGTTAATGTTTGTTGTTTCTAGGGAATAGTGATATTTTGACACACTGAACACTAATGAGAGAAGACGTGCTGAGTAGAGGGAGGACATCAAGAGCATCACTCAGGAAGAAAGAAAATGGTAACTAAAAAGATGGGAAAGAAAAGTTCAAACTGGATGCAGAAGAGACTTCGAAACTTCCTCTTACTAATACAGAAGCTAAAGCTAGTGGAAGGAATGATGAAGTCAATGAGCTGCAAGGAAAGTTTCAAAGTGCAGTTTGAGAAAGATAGAGCCAAATATTACAATAAATGTGTAGAGACCCATAGAGAGAAAAAACCAAAATAGTTTTGATTTTACATAAACAGGCAGCATGTTACATAACAAACATGATAAAAATATTCAAGCCTCAAGTTCCAAAATTAAAGTCTATGGGGGAAAATATTGAATGATGCAGGATACATGCAAAGAAGCTGGAAAGATTAGACAGTCACTGACCAAAAAGAACTGGTTTAGACTCCACCATTTCAAGAGGTAACATATGAGCAAGAATCAGTGCTACTTTTGGAAGAAGTCCAGTTACACTAAAGGCATTAGCCAAAAACAAAGCTGCAGGAAATAATAGAATAATAATTGAAATGTTTTGACAAGCTGATGAAGCACTGGAACCGTTCACTCCTCTCTGCCAGGAAATTTGGAAGGAAGCTATTTGTCCACTTGGCTGGAAAATGCATAAACTTCAAAATGTGTCAGCCTCGTTAAAAAATAATACTTTATAAATAAACAAAAGAAAAATATTATATAGTTAACAATTGCAATTATGAGAGCACCTACAACCTAATCAAATCAACATATTACCCCCACCTATGGAATTTGGTAAGCCAGTCACTTCTTGCCTTGACCCTCCCCATTTGGAGTATCCGATTTCTCTACTGCCCACTTATGTCAATCAACCCACTGCTCTGAGGAAACAAGCATGTTCTTTGATGTGAAAAGTTTTCAATCCAGTTGGAATCTTATGAGTCCACATCCATAAGCAAAGTCAAATCTAGGCAGTACATTCATAAGTTCAGCAGCAATATAAGCCAGTTCACAGGCTCAAAAATCATTTCTTCATCTGGTTGGGTTCTGGTCAACTCAATGTGGGATTCTGCCTTGCTTAGCCTCATCAGGGTGCCCACTGGCTGTCTACCTTTTGGACCATGGTTCCCTCACAAATTCTCAAAAACCCTAACCCCTTCTGAATAGGTCATGAACTTTAGATCAACCAGTCAACCCTTTCTTGTCTTTTCCTGTAGTCCCTGTAAACAAGGTATCAGGGGCCAGACTCTTTATTATTATATTTCTCCCATCCAAGCATTTTAGGATGCCAGCAGGCTCCCTTTGATATATCACTTCTAGAGAGAAGCGTTTCCTCATGGCTCAAGATTTTTACAGCCTCAGACACAAACCACTAGTCCAAAATTTAAAAAGTCAGAGTTCTTTTTTTCTTTATTCTGCCCCCTAAGCAAGTCTATGCAAATATCCTGAGTACGCCAAAGCACTGGGTCCAGCTTATATTTTCATAGCCTTCTTCGCAGGCATGTCTTACACACATTTAAAGATCAAATTTATTGTCTGAATGTAAGTAGGTTTACAAACTCTCTAATTTTACTTCTTAATAATCATTTCTACCCATCATTTTATTAATAAAAATAGACAGAGGAAAATGAGTATAAACCCAATACAGCCAGATCCTAAACTCAAATCTTAAAGCAGTCAAGTTCAATCTTAATCTATTTTACCTTAATCATTATCTTAACTGTCATATTTATACAAGACTTGGTATTAGGTCTCTAACTGCATCAAGCCAGGGCAAGGCCTTTTGTCAGCTATTTTGACCTTCTAGCAACCATTTTGAATAAACAGCATGACCGCAGAGAAGAAGGTCAAGGGGTGAATTATGCCCTTAGCTCAAGATTTATATTTATCACATTCATGCTTGTCATTTCAGACAGAATTAGCCAAGGCACTGTCTATGAATCAAAGCTTTAGCTCTACATGTCCTTTTCCAGAAAACAAATGAGTAATCAGTGAGGGCCTATCTGACCTTCAGTTAGACAAAGACAAACTACCATAAAGCAGAGGTCAAATAAGCATCCGCTCTCCATCTTCATGATTTTTTTCTCCAGTGCTCCACTCCCAAGGTAAAATAATGTGTTAGTCCAGGCAGACTTGAAAAATAAATTCAATGACACTCATGTATGTTAGACTTTGTTGTCTAGAGAAACAAACTGGAGAAACTCATATATGTATAGGAAATAACTTTATATCAAAGAGTAATTGAATATTAAGAAAATATCACAGCCTAGTTGAGATTATGTCTGCATGTATGATATTAATCAATATATCCAATACTATTCCATAAATCCATCTTTAGACTCATGTAGCACATGTAATGATGCCAAATTCAGGAAAGTCTTGTGGATCCAATGGCAGTGGAAGCATCTCCAGAGTTCTGCTGTCATCAGCTTGGCTCCATGTGACTTGTCAATGGGAGATAGAGGCAGAGAGAGAAGGTGGATATCCTCTAGGGAGAAAGAGGAAATTTTCAGATTCTTCATGAAAAGACAATGATCACAAGGAAGCATCATCAAGCTTTGACCTGATGATAGGCTAGACTCCACCAATTCTTCCTTAATATCCTTGAGGTGACATGAGATTATGTAACTACCACATCACATCTGTACTCGAAAAATACCGATTATCATACTTTGAAAGTCAGAGCAATTGAATCATTGATAAATCAGACTCAGATGCAGTCAAAGGAATAGCTAGCAACATTTGAAACTCAGCTATCCTAGCACCTGTGCATCTTAAACTTGATATGGTGATTCCCCATCCCCATAAAAATAAGGATCTCTCAGTTAAAGACTGTTCGTGACCCAAGAGATGGGGTGGTGAGGTTCCTGGATAAACCACCTCTTCATGCTATTGCATCTGGAACACTTTCCTTATGTGGCCCCTTCAGGTTTGAGCACCACACAATGACTACCTGAATAACCTGTCTGATTCACCTTATATGCTTGAATACTGGAGCAAAAATGCAGATGGAAATGAGTTATCTGAAAAGTTTCAGGAGAAAGCAGGTTATGAAGAATGAAGGGGTGGGGTGGGCTGTGTTGCCCATTCTGATACATTTAGAAACTCTATTCTAATTCACCTTAGAATTTGATTATATTGTTCATAAATACCAGGCACAAAATGGCTGCAGCACAGCTATCTTAACCTTTGCTGGTGAGGGGGGCATGGATAATTATTCAAAGATATAACTGTAGCCATGCACAGTGTGAGCTGAAGTGTCATGATGCAGCATATGTAAAACAAAGCTCAGAAGCTTATCTGAAAGAAATATTGTGCATGCAGTTTTCCAAGACACCCACACCTCAGAGAGAATGCCAGTGAGTTAATCAAATACTTTTTGCCTGCACAACTGTGATACCTAAAGCTGCTGGGAACTTCATTTTTAGACATTCGTGGGAGGGATTCTTTTTTGTAATTCTACATTTCTTTAACTCCCACCACATGTCTAGGCTTGTCTTCCGGAGACACGCACTGCCACCTTTTCTCAGCACTTTCTTTCTTTTAATTTTTGGGCCATGGTTTAAGTAAGCTTCTTGGAGCTGATGGCAAGAGATAGCTTTACAGTGAGGTGATGTCACTGGCACTACATGAACTGACCCACTGGATTCCATGAACTTAAATCCACCATCACCTCTGCTCCACATCAGTCTTCACCCTCCCTGCCCAGCCAGTCATTCCCCCCCCCCCATTTCCCTCATGCATTAGAAGTAAAGGGCGGGGTGCGGGGGGATACAGGTAACTCTGATGCTTTTACTTTGAATGTCTATTAAAAGCTGAATCCTTGAAAAATGTTGGTGAGCAACGCTTAGCTCAGTGATCAGAAAGACAATAATACTCTGTCAGGTTAGCTAAATAAATGAATAGAACATGTCAGAAGGAACTAAGTGTTGTGATAGGAATAAACACTATAAGCA
>PVJH01023723.1:0-34250 GCA_004026705.1 Nesogale talazaci | reverse complement strand
GTGGTGAACCGATCTCAGTGCTGGCGTGGGTCTCCCTGTGGCTCCTCCAGTTCCAAGACTCTGGCTCCATCAGCATGGCTCCATGTCGCTTGTCATCAGGAATATGAAGCCGAGTGTGGGGCTGGCCTCCAGCGAACTATTTGTCTCTGCGGTGCCTCCAAATGAGGTCATCAAGCTGTGACCTGATGGACAGGCTAAGTTCCCCTGCTTCACTCTGAGTAGTCTCAAGTTGACACCAGATTACGTAAGGACCACAGTGAGTTCCAAGTCATATAGCTAACCACGAGGTAGTGGTTCGAATCCGCCAGCCACTCCCAGAGAGGAAGGTGGGACTTTCTAGTCTCATAGAGTGACAATCTCAAAAGCCCACAGGGACAGTGCCCGCCTGTCCTACAGTCTCTGTAAACTGGAATCATCACGAGGGGAGGGAGTTTAGATAGCCCTGGTGGCACTCTCAGATGATCGTTGGACTGTTAGCTACAAGGCTGATGGTTCAAACCCACTGCTGCTCTGATGGAGAAAGGGGAGCAACTGCTCCTGTAAGGGTTACAGGTACCCCTCTGGGAGGGGATTATGAGTTGGAACTGACTCCCTGGTGGAGGGTTGGGTCCAGCCCCCTGGACTGGGCAGTTCCCTGGACCAGGGAGCCTCTTGCACCCCTTTTACGTCAGCCTCACCAAGAAAGAGATGAACAGCCTGCTGAACTTTTTTTTTTTCTTTTTTTTTTTCCTGCTGAACTTTGTAAGCCCTTCCTCTGGCATTTCACAGAGCTTATCTCTCAGGGCTGGGTCTGTACAGTCTCTTCCCTCAATGTTCCAGGAGGCGGATCTGGGTTCTCACAAACCATAGCCTGACTCAGACCCTGCAACTGCAACATCAGAAAGCCTCATCCTCTTACACAGTACATACGTCCTTGGCTCAAGCCCCATATATGACCCACTGCCTCACTGCCAGGCGCAGCTTCCCTGGCCTCTCTCTGACCTCAGGACCGCCCAGGAGCTCTCTGCTGTCCCTTCCCTTCCCCAAAGTCCTTCCCCACCTCCAATAAAGCCTGTATATATGCATTTCATTCCTAACTGAGCTCCGCCTCCTTCCCGCGGCTCCGTCTCACCCTCTCAGACTCTACTGCTTCTGAACAGCTAAGTGGAGCTTTGGGGTTCCGTCTGCCTCACTTCATCCCCATGCCATACACTCCAATAATTCAATCATACTGAGTTGCACAATTGCCACCAAATTCTAGAACATTGTCTTCTTCCTTTTACTTCCACTCTTCCTCCTCTTCCTTCCTCTTCCCAAATTGTAGCAAAAATGTGCGCAACAGAGGGCTGTCTGAGGGACTGGCTCCAATTCCAACTATATGAATAACCCCCCCACCCCGCCCCAAAGAATTCACTTCAGAGGACAGCTCAGGGAGAGGGGCGCGCCTGATCAGAGCACACAGGAACAAATGAAGGGAGAGGGAGAGTGGAGCACATCCTGGCCCACCACGGCCTGAGGACGATATCCCTGCTCAGAGCAGCCAGTGCTCATAGAGGACCATAGGGCCAGTCCCACTATGTGACACAATGTCCCTTGCTGACCCATGGCCCTACAGGGGCACAACACTAGAAACACAGTGTGGGAATTGTGCCCGCCCTGACCCCACCACACCGAGGCAAAACACTAAGGGCGTGCAAGGGGAGCAGAGCAAGGAAGTCCCGAGAAAATACCAAAAATAGACTTTGGGACCAGGGTGTGGCACTCCCATCACACTCTACCAGAAAGCACTCTTAAAGGTCAACAAATAGACCTTGAGCTGTTTACAGAATTTTCTTGCACAACCACGACACCACCGGGGCTCAGCCCCTCCTCATTGGCTTTTTGTTTATGATTTTTGTTGTTGTTGTTGCTTTGCTCTGTCTTGTTTTTGTGCATATTATTATCTCTGCAGATTTATCTAGTTAAGATGGGCGAGATAGGCAATCTGGAGGAGGAAACAACCGACCAAGATTCTGGGGAGGGGCATGGGAGAGTGGGAGGTGAGGGGAAGGAAGTGGTATTAACAAACCCAGGGAAAAGGGAACAAGTAATCTCAAATTGGTGCCAAGAAGGGTAAAAGAGGCCTGGTAGGGCTTGATCAAGGGCAATGTAACCAAGAGGAATCACTGAAACTCAAGTGAAGACTGAGCATGATAGTGGGATAAGAGGAAAGTAAAAGGAAATAGAGGTTAAAAACTAGGAGACAAAGGACACTTACAGAGACCTAAGTATAGGTATGTACATATATAAATGTATTTATATGCAATGATGGGAAAATGTACCTATGTGCATGTAGTTATAGGTTTAGTATTAAGGTAGCAGATAGACATTGGGCATCTAGAGAAGCACTCCCTCAATGCAAGAACACTTTGTTCTATTAAACTACATTCCACGATGCTCACCTTCCTGACATTATCACTGGAGACAAAGCGGGTGCATAAGCAAATGTAGTGAAGACAGTTGATAGTGCCTGGGCTATCAAAAGGTATAGTGTCGGGCTGAGCCCCGGTGGCGCAAGTGGTTGAGTGCGGAACTGCAGCCCGCAGGCTTGGCGGTTCAAATCCAGCGGCGGCTGGGTAGCGCCCATGACCACCAGAGGCAGTGATGCCCACAAAAAAAAAAAAAAGATATAGTGTCAAAATATTAAAAACAAAAGACAAAAAGATATAGTGCCTGGGGTCTTAGAGATAAACAAATGGCCATCTAGCTCAGAAGCAACAAAGCTCACATGGAGGAAGCACACCAGCCTGTGTGATCAGAAGATGTTGATGGAATCAGGTATCAGACATCAAAGAATAAAAAATCATATCATTGTTAATGAGGGGGAGTGTGGAGTCGAGACTCAAAACCCATCTGTAGGCAACTGGACATCATCCCCTTACAGAAGGGTCTCAGGGAGGAAAGGAACCCGTCAGGGTGCTGTACAACAACGCTGAAACATACAACTTTTCTCTAGTTCTTTAATGCTTCCTTCCCCCTACTATCACGACCCCAATTTTACCTTACAAATCCAGATTGACCAGAGGAGGTACAGTGGTACAGGTAAGAGCTGGAAGCACAGGGAATCCAGGACAGATAAACCCCTCGGGACCAATCATGAAAGTAATAACACCAGGAGGGTGAGGGGAAGGCGGGGTAGAAAGGAGGAACCAATCACAAGGATCTGCATATAACCCCCTCCCTGGGGGTTGGACAACAGAAAAGGGGGTGAAGGGATGTGTCGGACACTGTAAGACATAACAAAATAATGATCTTTTCCTCTGTCTTTTTGAAACTCCCTGGTATCTAGTCGGGGTGGCTTATGGGGCCCTTGCCGTTCTGGGCGTCGAGTGTAAATTGGTCTCAACATTTTGCCGATCTTCACCAGAGCAGGACTAAACACAAGACAGGCGCTAACACTCACAAGGCGGTCATCTGGCGAGCTGCTCCTTTCCCTTTGCTGCCACTTCTAGCTTCTCTGTCACTGCAGGGAAAGCAATGGAGGCTAGATAGGCCGAACCCCAAGAACCTCAGTGACTCTCCGAGTCACTCAGAGGAGGATCAGCTGCACCAGAGCTGCTTTTTTCCACACGTTTTTGACGTCCCTCATCTACAGTGTGTGTTTATGTCCCTCACTGACCTCAAGTCCACGCTGACTCACAGTGACTTTACTGGACAGGAGAAGCGCCCTGGTGGGTTTCTGAGACCGTCGTCGTCGACGAACTCTTTCTGGGAGGAGAAAGCCTCACCGTGCTCCCTCAAAGCCGGTTTCAAACGGCAGACCTGGGGTCTGCGGCCCGAGTCTAACCCTCGGTGGCCGTTGGACGAGTTCATGTTGGAAAGCTCCTCGCCAGGGTAGGCACACCTGCCCATCAGGTCACAGCCTGTCGTCGCTGTGGCCTTCTCCTAAGGTGGCCCCTGAGACCTCCTTCTCCCTTGGCCTCTCTGTCGTCCTGCTTGCTGGGACACTGGTGGCCACCTGGGGAGTTGCTGGTGCGTGTCCTGCCATGTGGCTGACCTGGGACTCACGTGACTGTATCCAGCGGTCTGGGATCTTCCTGTGGCTGCACGAGTCTGAAGAGGGACTGGGCTGGGATGCTTTCCAGATACCCACTAGGGCCCCAGGGCTCTGAGTGTGTGTAAACACATACACGCGTTATTTTTTTTGTCATACATGTTATCTTCATTGGTCATGATAATCAATGTGTTACTGGGAGCTAATTGTGAATGAGAGATGGTGCTTACAGAACAGGTGTGGTGAGAAAAAAAAGCCAGATGTGTGATACTGAATGAAGTGAAGAGGGTGAACAAATCCCAGCTGAGTTGTGCTCTGGGGTTCAGTGACAGGGGCCCCACAGGAATCACAGGTGGCTGCCTCTGGGCTGGACAGACTTCCCTGAAGGAGCCGGCACAAGCAGCAGCTCAGAGGCATGGAGAGGCCTGCTCAAAGGCATGATGGGAAATGGTTCAGGGATCGCACAACTCTTTTTTTGGTTTGTTTGTTTGTTTTGGGGGGCATCACTGCCCTCTGGTGGTGGGAGTAGGAGGCCCAGCCTCTGCTCCTGTGGAGCCGCTGCTGGAATTGAACCTCCATCCCAGTGGGCTGCAGTCCCGCGCACAACTCTTGCTATTGGGTTTGAACCACTGCATTGGACGATGGGTGAATGAAACATCCATAGTTAAGACAAAAGAGTTAAAGAAATGAGTGGCACAGGGTGGGAAAGATGAGTCGCGTGTGGCTGTGAGGCATTATAAAGAGGTCAGTGGTGGCACTCACTCTCCAGCTCTGGATTCTCTCCCAAAAAGAGAGGCGGGGCCATCACACTCTGACCTGTTTCAGAGAGCTTCCTGCGGGCTGCGGAGCCTGGAGGGAGGGACCTGAGGAGGTTACAGATTACCGTATTTTTTCAGACCATGAGACCCACCTGACCATAAGACGCACCCAGTTTTTAGAGCAGGAAAACAAGAAAAAAAAATACTCTGAACAAAATAGTACCAGTATACTAAAATACTAAAATATTAAAATAAAGCAAAACACAGTCATAGTTAAGTGTAATCTCGAAAGCAGTGCTAAGAACCATCATCACTTTCACTGACACACGAGGGGAGAGGTGCCTGTGCCGGTCATGTGCCCTGACTGACTTGGAGACTCTAGGAGGCGGGACTTCCCCCAAGCAACTCACCGCCGGCCAGCAGCAGCAGGCACATGGAATTATAAACATGTCCTGGGGTATCACACCTTCGGACCATAAGACGCACTTTCGTTTCCTCCCACTTTTGGGAGAAAAAGGGCGCCTTATGGTCTGACAAATACGGCAGTTAGTGCACTAGATTCAGTGCGAAATGAAGAGTCCGGGATCCCTTTGGAAGTGAAACAATGTTCTTAGGATGTGGCTCCTTTGCTTATGGAACTTCAGTAACAGTTGCGGCTAAAACAATTATTCCATTCGACCTATGACCACGGGTGGGGGAAATGGGAGTTTCCCCAGGCACCAGGGGTGTCATTCTCATCACTTTGCATACTCTTTTTTTTTTAACCTCGGACACTTTTAAGGCACAGTGGAACATGGATTGCTTTGTTACTGACATAGGTGGCAAAGGTGGTTTATTATGCAATGGCACTATAAACAAACTGTCGGGGAGTCAGTGGGGACTCCCGGCTAGCTCTGCAGGTTCTGCAGTGATCCCCTGGGCGGGGCGGAGAGGACAGTCTTCCTCTGTCTACATAGCGTATGGTGTGGTTTCCAGCTGCTGACCCTGCAGCTCTCACCCCAGGGCTCCAGGATGGCACCATAGCCGTGCTGAAAATGTACATTTTAAGGCTTTCACACCAAAAGAAACAATTTTTTTGTTTAGTTTTTTGGGCATCACTGCCCTCTGGTGGTGGGAGTAGGAGGCCCAGCCTTTGCTCCTGTGGAGCTGGAATTGAACCTCCGTCCCAGTGGGCCGCAGTCCTATGCACAACTATGCCACCGGGGCTCAGTCCCCAAAAGAAACAATTTTAACAATTACCAAAGTGAAAGAAGGGAGGAAAGAAGAAGCAATCGGGGAAGAGAATGTCTAACATGTTACTATCTAACTCAGAGACAGACAAGCTCCTGGGAGGGCTGCTGAACGTACAATGACCCTCTACTCTGTAAACTGTCATCTGACTCACAATGAAGGTTTAACAAGAATACATGACACGTTGTCATTTCCAGACTAAACATTCCTCCTCATACTCTTCCCAACTCACAGAAAAGCAACAATTAGAAATTAAAAAAAAAAAAAAGTAATGTCTCCTCTTCGTGGAATTTCTTTACCAAAATAATCTATGAAAATGAATGCCTTAATAAAAAAAAATTAAAAAAAAAAAGAAAATGAAGCTGTAGAGGAGTTTATACCAAGGGCTCAGGTGGAAAATATTTAGAAATGAATATGGCAACATGTGTACAAATATGCTTGATACAAATGATGTATCGAACACTGTAAGAGCTGTAGGAGCTCTTTTTCCCAATAAAATCATTGGGAAAAAAAAAGAACTCAAATGATTCCTTCAATTTCAATAAACTTTACTATGAAAAAAAAGAAAGAAAGAAAATGAAGCTGTAAACAAAGTTTGCAAGTGTTAGCCAAGCAAGAAAACTCTTTGCCAATAGGGATTAAATTGTATTTGATATTAGGCGTTAAAGAAATGTGTCACTTAAAATAATTTGCCTTGGGCTGAGCCCCGGTGGCGTCGTGGTTGTGCGCGGGACTGCGGCCCACTGGGACGGAGGTTCAATTCCAGCAGCAAGGCTGGGCCTCCTACTTACACCACCAGAGAACAGTGATGCCTCCCCCCCACCCCACCCCCCCAAAAAAAAAGACTCGTGCATGGCCATCGAAGGTGCCAATTATTGGTCTCTCCCTGCCCAGGGCCAAGAAGAGTAACAAAAATCAAAGTTACGGGCTGAGCCCCGGTGGCGTAGTGGTTGTGCATGGGACTGCGGCCCACTGGGATGGAGGTTCGATTCCAGCTCCACAGGAGCAAAGGCTGGGCCTCCGACTCCCACCACCTGAGGGCAGTGAGGCCCCAAAACAACAACAACAACAACAACAACAAAATCAAAGTTACATGGCATAAATTGGTCCAGAGGACGAATGGACCCCAAGGACCTCAGCTCCCATGATGCCGAGACCCGAAAGAGCTGGAAGGTGACCAGGTACCACGACGGACAACTCGGAAAGGCCCTGTGCTCGCGGGAGAGAAATGAAGAAGCCGTCAAAGCACGCGAGTTGAAAAAGACCCAGGTGAGTGGTGGGACAGACTAGCGGAGGAACTGACAGTGTGAGCCCCGGGCACCCTTCACCTCCGGAACTGACCTCAACCCTGTAATTCAACTGTCAGCCAAACGGAAGACTGCCCCGCCGAGTGGACATTAGCCAGGGAGGTACCGTATGCAGTCCTCAACCTTCCTAATGCCGCCACCCACCCTTCAACACCGTTCATCCTGCTGTGGTGACCCCCCACCATAACATTAGTCCCCTTGCTACAGGCTGAGAACCACCGCCCTAAGAACCAGGGGCCAGAGGAGGGCAGTGGGGCAGCCCTGATCCAGAGATCACACTTGCAAAGGCTGGTCAGCAAATAGGCGTGAGTGGAGCGGGTTCTCACGGGGAGGCGGTGGGGGAATGATGGCGCGGTGGGGGTGGCAGCCGATGGCACGACACAAAATGTCAGTGACTGAATGGAAAACCAATGTGCTCTCTATAAAAGCCCCCAAACTCACCGCCATGGTCAAGTCCAACCCATCGTGGCAGAGTAGAACTGCCCTTAGGAGTTCCTCAGGCAGTAAATCCTTAGGGGAAAGCCTGTTTCTGACCTGGTGGTTAGCAGTCTCTCACGTCACCCACACGATCCAAATCACGTGCCTGTAAACAACGCCTGTGGTAGGTGCTTAGAGCCTATGGTTATTCATATTGCTATTTTTTTTTGGGGGGGCATCACTGCTCTCCGGTGGTGGGAGTAGGAGGTCCAGCCCCACTGCTGGAATTGAACCTCCGTCCCAGTGGGCCGCAGTCCCGCGCACAACCACTACGCCACTGGGGCTCAGCCCCGTATTGCTATTTCTTTTTGGTGGTAATAAATATCACTGGCTGAGCCCCGGTGGTGGAGTGGTTGAGTGCGGGACTGCGGCCCATGGGCTTGGTGGTTCAAATCCAGCAGCGGCTCTTCAGGAGCAAGACTGGGTAGGTCCCACGACCACCAGAGGGCAGTGATGCTCCCCCAAAATAAGTAAATAAACATCACCATACATAGAGACATTAGTTCACAATTTTTTTAGCATCATTCATAAGCAGATTTTACAGAAAATACTTGAATCCACCATGCGCAATTTTTTTGTTTTTGGCATCACTGCCCTCAGGTGGTGGGAGTAGGAGGCCCAGCATTTGCTCCGTGGAGCTGGAATCGAACCTCCATCCCAGTGGGCCGCAGTCATGCGCACAACCACTACGCCACCGGGGCTCAGCCAATTTTTTGTTTATTTTGTGGCATCACCGCCCTGGTGGGGGTAGGAAGCCCAGCCTTGCTCCTGAAGAGCTGCTGGAGGATTGGGACCATCAACCCTGTGGGCCGCAGCCCTGGCACAACCACTGCACCACCTGGGCTCAGCCCTCACCATGCATGATTGATCATTGTGCTAGCAACAAATTTCAGTTCACTTCTCCCTTGTCACTTTCAGGAATCTTAGCCGGACATCCTGAATTGCACTCCTGCACAGTCGTTTGCAACTTTTGACCTTGGGCTCCTGTGGCAGTTATATCATCTGTCAACTCGAGAAAGGGGTGGAACCTAGTCTGGGAATCAGGGCGCAGCTTGACCTCATTTTGAGGTACCAGACACAGAGAGCTCCCTGGGGGCGGACAGACACACACTCCCTGCCAGACGTTCCTGCTGACACGGCACCTGGAGCTCCAGACACGGGTGTCCTGGATTTGGAGGAGCCACGTGGAGGCCCCTGGCAGCTCTGAGATGCCGACAAGGCCGCCACTGGATCCACAAGTGGTCTGTGACCTCCCTGCATTCGGCGTCACTGCATGTGTTTCACAAGTCTGAGGAGGACTTTATAGATTGGCATCAGACTCATGGACTTGATCTGAACTGGGTTGAGGTGCTTTCCTCAATATATACAACTCTCCTTTGATATTAAAGTCTTTCTTTTACACACGTCTATGAATTTTGTTTCTCTCATCTATCCAGACTAACACAGGCCCAGATTGAAACTTTTCTGAATAAGAACTACTCCCAACTATTATGACTCAACACTGAAAATGAAAACAAGTCCATGAGATCCAAAGTACAGCCTTATGCTTACCCCACTTGGGCACAGAGACCATCTCAAGAGCAGATGCGGCGGAATGAACATTCACAACGAATCCCAGACGGGCTGTGCAGTGACACGAAGGACATCGTTATGAAGACATCAAAAGGTCACTCGAAAGGCACAGGCAGAAAGGATGAAAATGGGTGTTAGAAGAAACTTGGATGGGCAGTGATATGTACAGCAGGTCACTAAGATCAGAGAGAGAGGTCGGAGGATGAGCCAGATGCAGGATCCAGATCCAGCAAATAACCAGCAGGCTTTTCCAGTGTTCACTTATATTGGGAGCAGGTCACATTCCTCAGAATTTATATGGCTTACCATGTCTAAACTGCCAAGCCTCTCAGAATTCCAGCCAGCCCAGTAGATGAAAAACCCTACCACAAGGTAGCATATATTAAAAATGAAGTATTTTTCAGTCCTAAGAAGAAATTACGGACTGAGGCCCAGTGGCATAAGTGGTTGAGTGCGGCCCGCGGGCTTGGCGGTTCAAATCCAGCGGCGGCTCTCAGGAGCGGCACTGGGTCACGCCCACGACCCCCAGAGGCAGTGATGCCCACAAAACAAACAAACAAGCAAGAAATTACGTTCTGATACAAGGTACAACATGGAAGAACCCTGAAAACATCATGTGGAGTAACATAAATGAGACACAAAAGGGCAACTATTGTTCTAATCTTACATCTATGAAATAACCAGAGTGGGGAGTGGGGAGGGGGTGGAAAAAGGGGGATACCAGGGGCTTAAGTGGAAAGAAAAAGCTTTGAGAATGATGACGGCATCAAAGGTATAAATGTGCTTTGCATACAATGGATGTATGGATGGATTATGCTAAAAAGTTGCATAAGTCCCCAATAAAATGATTTGAAAAAAAAAAAGGGCCTGTACTCCAGTGGTTTAAGTGGTTGAGTGCAGGACTGCGGCCCGTGGGCTTGGCGGTTCAAGTCCAGCGGCGGCTCTCAGGAGCAGCACTGAGTAGTGCCCACGACCACCAGAGGGCAGCGATGTCCCCCCCAAATAAATAAATAACCAGAATAGGCCGATGCATCAGTCTAGGTTCAGCGGCCGTTACCAGAGGTTTCTCCTTGTTTTGTACTTGGTGGTTACCCTATAGATTTATCCTACACCAAAGAACTTCAGGTTCATTCTCATGGCTTCCAGTGCAGGGTGGGGGGTGGGGAGGGAATCAGAAAGGAGCAGTACTGATTCTTCCAATCGCTCAGTACGGCTTCTTCCAAGAGCACAGCAGGTGGCAGGCCTGGGAGGTCTTGGAGATGGGCAGCCCGACAAGCCAGACCAACTTTTCATTTTACTTGTTTAATTCAGGTCAAAGCACACACGAAACATTCATCAACTGGAGGTGGCCGCACGGCAACCCTACACCAGCAACGGGATTTGTGCTAAATTTGGCGTCTATGGGGAGTCTGCAGGGGGCAAAAGGAACACGGGAGCATTTGGTGGAAAATCCCCACCTCTCCTGGTGTCACAAAACTCCCTCCTCTTTGGGCCTGGGCCCACCCTGCTGCAGCCAGCCCAGAGGAACAGACCCATAGAGGGTCCCAGGTGCCCCCTATACTTCCCTCACTCCTCCCATCAGCTAAGGGGCTCTAATGGTCACTTGGATGGAGAGCTAAGATGAGGAATTGTCCAGGCACAGGGATAAAACTGGGAGAAGATAAAATGGGTACGGAGAAGTTCAGCACTGTTCCAGCAATGAACTCGAAATGCATTGTTTCAGTCCAGCGAGAGTGCCCTCGGCTCCTGTGTGACCCTTTTCCAACTCTGACTTTAATGCGTCCGTCATCACCAGACAAGCTGGTCTCCGCCCCCGGCCTCTGGCTCGTCAGTCATTCTCATCGTCATCCTCAATGTGAAAGCGTTTCTTCCTCTGGATTCCTGAGGCTCCCCACGCCGGTGCTGAGGGAACGATAGGGAGAGGGAGAAGATCGGGATATGTTTAGGGGGAAGAGGTTGGGAACCTGCCGTTCAGGCTGAGTATCAGCACGGCAGAGGCAAGAAGAAAGGTGGACGCTCCAACCAGAATGCCCACCTTTGCTCGTGCCCTCTTCTCCTTCCTGCTCCTCGTCACTGTCCAGGAGCTGCCGCTTCTTGGGCGCTACGGTGAGCTGCCCTTCCCCACTGGCAGTAGGCCAATGCCCACCTTTGCTCGTGCCCTCTTCTCCTTCCTGCTCCTCGTCACTGTCCAGGAGCTGCCGCTTCTTGGGCGCTACGGTCAGCTGCCCTTCCCCACTGGCAGTAGGCCCTTCCTCTGGAAGAGCCATAGAAGAGGCAGAGCATGAGGGGACTGGGCCTGCACTCCCTTGAAATGCCCCCTCTGGAAGAGCAGGGCTGGCAGAGAGTCAGCGCTCGGGAGAGGGACAGTCAGGCCACTACCTGTGGGGGTCGCCAGGCCGGCTTTTCTGTTCCGGGCTAACAGGAGGGCCCTCGGGGCCTGTGCTCGGTGTTCCTCTTCCTGCCCTTCCTCTCCTGGGACCTCGAGTTCGACGTCAGGAGGCAGCCTTTCCTTCTCCTCCTGGGGACGCAAGGAAGCTGCCGCTCTCCGGAGTTGAGTGGGGCTCAGCTTGGCTGGGATCCGCCAGAAGGTTTCCTGCAGGATCAGAGGGGCAGGCACCGCAACGGAGGGAAGGGATCAGGCTCTTGTCCTTCAGATTTTGACAGGATTCACTGACACAACCTGAGCCTCCATTCGCCAAGAACCACAAGGGCGGTGAAACTCAGGGTATGGCTCCTTTACCCACTATCCAAGCTTGAGCCGACACAGGGAGAGCAGGTGCTGGTCACAAGAAGAAGCGAATGGATGCGGGGGACTGAAGGTGAACAGGACACAAGCCTAGCTCCCCAGGACTCCACAGGGAAGAAAAATACAGTTGGGGGCATATCGAGGGAATGACTAAATCCCAACTGCCCACATGTATACTCAGTGGCATGAGTTCAAGGACAGGAAGGGCTGCCATTCAGAAGAGGAGACAGTTGAGCCGAGTCTTGTTTTGTTTTTTGGGTTTTGGTTTTTGGGGCATCACTGCCCTCTGGTGGTGGGAGTAGGAGGCCCAGCCTTGCTGCTGGATGTGAACCTCCAACCCAGTGGGTCGCAGTCCCGCGCACAACCACTACGCCGCCAGGGCTCAGCCCTTGTTTTGTTTTTTGTTTGTTTGTTTTTGAGGAGCTGAGTCTCACAGGTTGGGTTCATCAGAAAGGCGTGTGTGTGTGTGTGTGTGTGTGTGTGTGTAGGGCCTCCCAGTGGAACTGGTCTAGGTAGCCATCTGGAGACAGAACAGGAGCTGCCCGTGGAAGACTGGAAGGAGACCAGGATGATTACGGTGTCGAGCACATAGCATGGGTGTGAGACTGCACAGGCCCCCAGACCACGCCAGCGCTGCCACTCGGGACTCTGTCCTGCTAGCAGTGCTCCGCACGGGGCAGTGACATCATCGTCACTATCCTTGAGACACATAATTCGGGGGGCAGCATGGAAGACAAGATGGACCCAGGAATGGCAGATGAGAGAGAGGAGTCGAGCTGCTGCCAGGCTGAGGGAGAGGGCTGCACTCTGGAGGGGGAGCGACTTGCCTTAAGGGTCCCCCCGCAGTGTGGGAAATGTTCCTGGAGGGTTTACCTGCTCCGAGGAAGGGGGCCGGACCCCCAGTGTGCGTAGCAGCTGCTGAAAGTGTTCGTTTTCCATGGCTTCCTCGTTTTCTTCGGTCAGTGGCACCAGCGGCACTGACTGGGAACAACCTGGGCCAGGGACGTGGGTGCACGGTGAGGAGGGGCAGAAAGAACCCGTCCTCCGGGCCGTGCCTGGCTGCGTTCCCGACCCCCGCCAGGCCCCAGCTGCCCTGCAGCCGTCCCCCAGCCCGCTCACCGTCCTCCTCCCGATCCTCTGCTACTCGAACCAGGCAGTTCTGGAGCCACAGGACGGGCGCAGAGAAGCCTGGGAGGCCGGGGAGGAAAAGCAGTGGGCCCCTGTTCCCGAGGCTTCCCTCTGCGCGCTCTCCCCGGGCGGGCCCCCAGCCCTCACCTTCCTGCTGCAGGCTGTGCTTAAGGTTTTCCGTTGGGAGGACTGTACCGCCCTGGCCTTCACCTGCCCCCCAGCCCTCCTCTTCCTCACTCTCGTCTCCTGCCAGGCTCTCTTTGTCTCCCGAGTCCTCCCGGTCAGAGTCTTCCTGAGACTCCTCTCCATCGGGCTGAGGTTCGTCGGCGTGGGCAATGCGGAAAGGAGGCAAGATGAGCAATGGGGCTACCCAGAGAGCCCGAGACGGGGACCATGGCTCAGACCGCTTCTCGGGGAGGTGGGGGGGGAGGGGGAACACGGACGGACGGACTCTGGCCCATGTGGGCAGAGCCGGAAGGAGATCGTTACCAGGCTCGAGGGCGCCAACTTCTTGCGGCGTTTCTTGTACAGCTCCCGCCGCTCCCTCACCAGCCCCAGGGCCAGCAGCTTCTCGACTATTCGGGCCCGGGAGCGTTTGGCTGTGATGTTCTTCATGATGTGACCCAGGACATCTAGAGCGGAGGAAACCCATGACTTCCCAATGGCAACGGGGTGGGGGGGAAGGGGTTCCTAAAGAGGACCCGAGCTCTCCGGGAAACGCTTTATGAGCCAGGAACGACCCCCCCGCCATAACGTTATTTCCCTGGTCATCACTGTCATCTTCCTTCTGTGATGAAGCGGTGACCCCCAGGTTGAGCACCGCTGTCGCCTGCGAGCCTCCGCCCCACCTACCATCCGTGCCCTGGAACTCCTCAAAGAGCCGCTGCAGCTCCAGCTCCTGGTCTTCGGTCCAGAGTACAATGTTGGTTCCTTTCCTGCCCAGTGCGAGAGGGGGGCTCAGGGCGGGAACCGAGGCTCCCCCCGCCCCCTGTCCTCCCGGGCGGGTCCTCTACCTTTGAAAGTCCTTGACACTGTCAGCCAGGCCCAGCCGCACCAGGTGGTGGATGACCTGCTTGCGGGTGCGAGGAGCCGTCGTCAGCCGGGCCAAGATGGCCTCCACGACATCCTGACCTGCGGCGGCAGAGGAGGAGGCCGCAGTCAGTGGGGCCCTGGACCTTGGGCCGACCTCCTTCCCGTCTCCGGGGCTGCTCCTACCTTCCACATCCTTGTGGGCCAGGTACAGTTCCCGAAGCTGGGCCTCCTCCTGCGGGCTCCACGCCGGGGGTCTGCGGGCGGAAGACCTTCACGGGGAAAGGGGTCAGAGGAAACGCAAGGCTGTCGGCCCCAAAGGAGAAAACCCAAGGTCTGCCCCAGGAGGCTCTGAAAGCACACGTTGCCCAGACTTGAGGGGTCACCTGAAGGGTGACGCAACCGATCAGAGAAGCGAGTTAGCAGGAGTCGAGGGCACGCGGCTTCCTCCCTCCCCACCCATGAAGCCAGGTCAAGCTAGCCCTGGGAAGGTTCACGCTGCAGGGATGGGGAGTCTTGTGGGGAAGGAGAGGGGCAGAAGCACCCTGGGAAAGAGCACAGGAAGGCTGCTCTGGGTTGTTTCCCCAGCCTCAAGCTCACCCGCCGTCCAGGGCACCATAGCCCTCGGTCATTTCTCGGACTACAGCCGTGTTCTTCCAGAACAGCAGCTCCACAAAGGCTTTCTGGTTGACGGCGGTCAAGGCGAAGAACTTGGCCAAGATGTATTTGGCGAAAGTCACTAGTTCCTAGGGGAGGAGGAGGCTGTTTGGCGGTATCCGGCCACACTGTATACCTGAACTGGTCCCACAGGGAGTCTCTCTACCCCTGCAGTTCCCTACCCCCTCCCCCCCCCACCCCGCCCGCCCGGGCCCCGACACCCCTCTGCATCCTGTGTCTTCTTCCTCTGATCCCGGGACTCCCGCCCCACCCGCTCACTTTGTAGGCCCCCGCGGCAGGGTCGCTGAGCAGCCGGTTGAAGAGGCAGAAGAGGGAGAGCTGGAAGAGCAGGGCCTCCATGCGGAGGTCGTGGGCCAGTCGATGCAGCATCTTGACGGCGCAGTGGTTCGTGTGGGCACTGTTTTGCTTGTAGTTCCGCAGCAGCAGCACGTAGGCGCGGACCACAGTGGAGGAGGCAAAGCTGCGCCCGGACAGGGAGGGAGAGGGTGTCAGCCGAGGGCCGGGGCTCATCCTCACGGCTCCAGCCTCCACCCCGGGGTCCTCTCGGCCCACACCGTCTCAGGTAGTCCAGGAAGTTAAATTCCTTCTCCGAAACCTGGACTACTTGCAACTCTTCCTCCTCCTCCTCTTCTTCCTCTTCCTCCTCCACCCCATGTTCCTCGGACCCCTGCTGCCCTGTAGGAAAAGGGGGGGGCGGGGCGGGGGAGGATTGGGTCACTAACATGCAGGAAAGGCGCTGGCTGGTCCGGGCCGGGAAGGGGATGGAAACTCACGGGGAAGAGGAGCAGAGAGGATTTGTCTCAGCAGCTGGGTCTCTTCCTCTGGGGAACTGCCTTCACAGCCGAAGACATCACCTTCTGGCCACACCTCCCTGGGGCATGGAGAGACAAAGGGTTTGGGGTTTTTTTTTTGGGGGGGGGGGAGAAATCCCTCCCCTCTGGTGGGAGTAGAAGGCCCAGCCTTGCTCCTGGAGAGATGCTGCTGGACTTGAACCACCAACCCAGTGGGCCACAGTCCCGCACACAACCACTGCGCCATCAGGGCTCAGCCGAGACAAAGGGTTGTAAACCCAGGGAAGCTGAGTAACAGGCGGATCTGGGAGAGGTGATTTAGACTTACTTCATTTATTAGCCAGAAAGAGAATGCAGTGCCACCTCACAGATGGAACAAAAGAACTCGAAGGGCAGGCTCTCACACAGGGGCTTTGCGGGGGAGTGTGTGTGTGTGTGTGTGTGTGTGTATGTAATTCAGGTTGTGGGAAAGCACTGAAAAAACTCAAAACTACGCTATCGCTTTTCAATATTTCTGCCCCTCTGATTAAAGCAGAGGGTTCACCTCCTTGATACAGTTAAACCGACATACGTTTAATTAGGATCGTCTTTTTAAGATCGCATATCAAGCACATGTACATTAAGACATAAACAATAATGATAGTCATACATAACAACATGGGTTCTGGGGAGGGAGAGGGTAAAGGGGAGCAGATATCCAAGTGTTCAAGAAGAAAGTAAATGTTTGGAACTGATTGTCATAGCAAGTGCGCAAGTATGCGTGACTTATTTGAATTGTGGAATGTGAAGATGTCTGTAAGAGCGCCCAATAAAATTATGAAATATACATACACACACACAGAGCAAAATATCCTCCAATTGAAACAAACAACTGTGGGAGAAAACAAAATAATTCTCTTCCTAAGCCACCTTACAATGGAAATTATTGAACAAAACACAGATAATTCAAATGCTCACACTTGATTCACGCAAATGTGCGCATGCATGTAATGGCGCTTACAGCCCTCATCGGCTATCGGCCCGTGTCTGGGCAGGAGAGGTGCTCGCAAGCTGCAGAGGCGCAGAGGGCAGGTAATGAGGGGCACGTGCGGCTCTCGGTGCTGTGAAAGGGGGCATGCAGCCGCTATGTCTGCCCAGAACACAATGGGGGAGAAACACACGGGAAGGTAACTTGTTAACAGCTAATAAGGGTTATCTTTGACTAGCGTGATTAGTTTCTTTCTACTTTTTCCCCTAACTAACCGTGCTTTCTGGTCAGTCTCGAAACAGCCAACATCCATTCAACAATCCCCACCCCCACTACTGCTCAGTCTTCAGCCCCAAGATTCTGATGGCCGTCTCTCTTTGGAAGACAGAGAGCCCCACTCCACCGAGAGCTTCCCCCGGCCCTCCAAAGCCCAGGCGCTGGGTGGCAGCTTCTTACCGAGCAGACCGCAGCAGGCTCAGAGCCTGGGGAGCCCGGCCGGCCAGGAGACAGTCTTGGATCCGCACCAGGGCTTCTGCCTGCTGCTCTTCCACCGGCACCTCCGAGGCAGCATCAAAGGGAACCACGGAGTCCACGCTGAGCTCGGGGGCCTGCAGGGAAACCCGGCTGAGGGGCCGAGCTTGGCAGGGACACCCAGGCGGCCTCCCCGGGCGCTCCCTCAGGAAACGCAGCGCTGCTGCCACCACCCACCTGGGGGCAGCACTGGAGCTGTTCAGCCAGGGCCGGCCACCTGACCTCCAGCTCCTCTGGGCTCAGGGGGTCACCGCCCGAAGCAGCAGGCTGCTCGAGCCCCTTCTTCCTCTTCTTCTTCCTCTTCTTCCGTTTGTTCTAGAGGAACAGAACCGCGTGAGGGCGGCCGGGCAGCACAGGGCCTGTCGCCCAGCACGGCCTTCCCGATGAGAAAATCAGCTAACCGGACAGAGCAACGCACAAGCCCTGGGATGACGGCGAGAGAGGATCAGAGTCAGACGACCTTGATGGTGGTAGTGATTGTATCATACTGCCTGAAGTGATTGGACTATGGAATTATATGATACCTGTATTAGCTCGCCATCAAATGGTTTTTTGGGGAAAAAGTCAGGAGACAGGCGAGCCTAATGTGTGGTACTAGAACACAGGAGGAGCACCTGACCCAGTTCCTGGGGTCAGAGATTCCCGAGAGGTGGTGACACCTGAAACAGAAGACTGAGGAGGAAGCTGATTGACCAGGAGCATCATAGAGAAGAAATTCGGCTGAGCCCTGGTGGCATAAGTGGTTGAGTGCGGGACTGTGGCCTGTGGGCTTGACGGTTCACATCCAGTGGCGGTTCTCAGGAGCAGCGCTGGGTAGCTCCCAAGACCACCACAGGGTAGTGATGCCCCCCCAAAAAACAAAAACAAAAGGACATGGGAGGTCAAAGAACACTGTCATGAAAACGTGGTTGATGGCGGATCAATACCTTACAGTTACCAGTGGAACTCACAAAGCAGAGAAAAATTCTACACACCAAGTTTTTGAAATATGTAAAGCACTACGAGAAACGCTCATTTTTTTCCTCTCTCTTAAAAAACAAGACAGTGGGAGGGCTGAGCCCCGGTGGTGTAGTGGTTGTGCGCGGGACTGCGGCCCACTGGGACGGAGGTTCAATTCCAGCAGTGGGGCTGGGCCTCCTACTCCCACCACCGGAGAGCAGTGATTGCCCAAAAAACAAAAAACAAACAAACAAAAAAACAAGACAGTGGGTTGAGCCCCGGTGGTGTAAGTGGTTGAGTGCAGGACTGCGGCCCATGGGCTTGGTGGTTCAAATCCAGCGGCGGCTCAGGAGCAGCACTGGGTAGCGCCCACGACCACCAGAGGCAGTTATTGCGCGCCTCCCCCCCCCAAAAAAAAAAAAAACCACACATAAAAAACAAGATAGTGAGAGTCAATACTCAAATCCAAGCTCCCCACAAGTCCCAACTGAGAACCAGTCTCTGGCCTGGGACCGCAACAGGCCCAAGATGGAGGGCCTGGGAGACCACTGAGGTTCATAGCAGAGAAAACGCATGTTCCCTTCAAGGGACTTATCACCAGGCACTGGAGGTTAAGGGTGTGAGCTCGGCAGTCCAAGAAGATCTGGATGTGAGGCCTGATGCCGGCCACCTACAAGCAACGTTAGACAAAATGACAGATGCAAATCCCGGGCCGTGTGAGACTGGCATCAACGCCTCAGCACGGCGTCTGAGACAGCACGCGCCCCGCCGCCGCACCTCCTGTGAGTGAGAAGAGCCCTGGTGGTGTCCCCCAGAGATGAGGACGTCTGCCTCCGTACACCCTGGGGCAGCTCTGCTCACTCCTGTGGGCTTGCCCCGAGTCCAATCAACTTGACAGCCAGAGAGTTTTCCTTTTTGTTTTATCGCTACTGATCATCGATCATTTAGCAGAACTTTGAGTGTAAAAATCCCTCTTAACCAAGCCTCCCTGGCACCAATTTCAAGTTCAGCTCTAACAGGATTTTAAGCTGCGACAACTAGAATTATAGGAGGGTTCTGGTGCAAAAGTCACCCTCCCTGCCCCCCAAACAAAATCTTTTCCGCAGGGACCCAGGAGCCCTGGTGGGGTGGCGGTTCCCAGCGGGACCGATGGCCTCGAGTTCAGGAGTTTGAAACCACCAGCTGCTCCCTGGGAGGAAGGTGAGGCTCTCCGTGCCCACGAAGAGTTCAGACAGAGGCAGCTGTCTACCCAGTCCTGGAGACCTGCTGAGTGGGAAGGGGCTCTCTGGTTGTAAGTTGAGTTGGTCGGAGAGAGATTATCCTTCCGATTTTAGGGAGCTGGCGGAAGAACGAGAGCGGCTTAAACTGTCCACCACTAATGACCACAGGACGAGACGCTTGACCAGCTCTGGCCGTCTCAGGACAGTGCTGCGGGCACAGGTGGAAACCCTACGGTAAAACTGAATCGGGAGTTCTCCGGGCCTGTGTGCAGAGGCACGTGATAGGGATTCAGTTCACGTCTGCCGAGTGGACTTAGTAAGTTACGTACGGCCAGTCTCTACAGTCAGAAGTGACTCACTGGCAGCAGTCACAGCACGTTGCGGTAACACGAACAGGACGAGGATACCATGACAGTGCCACACACACCACGCTTTGGTCTCTGGGGTTCAGAGCAGATCGAACGGACATGACTGAGCTGCAGGAAATGAGAGAAGGAAGAGCCGTGCCCCCAGCCCGCCCGCTCCTCTGCCCACTACCTGCACCACCAGGCTTCCTCTGTTTTGACAGAAGCGCTCCAACATCTTGAGGAAGAGATGGGTGGTTTCCACCAGGTCACGAAGGAAGGAGCGGGGCTGGCACCTCTCATCGAATTTTCGGAAGAGCGCCAGGAAGAGTTCTCGGTACTCCATCACGTAGAAAATGTTGTCTGGGGAGAGGGGAGGGCGGGCCTGAAGGGACAGGCCTGCAGAGCTCAGGAGCCAGCGGCGGCCGGGGTGGGGAAGCGGGATTGTGGCCGGGCGCCGGGGAAGGCGGGGGCCAGACCGGGGCCTCACTCTTGATGACGCGGCTGCTCTCCCTCACGGCCTCGTCCGGGGACGCGTCCATCATGTTCACGGTGGCCAGCAGCTCCTGATAGGCCTTCAGAGCCAAGTGCATCCTGCGGGCGAGGGCCAGGGTGAACTGGAGGCTCACCCAAGGCTCTGGCTCAGAGCAACAGCTCCCCCTTCTACGAAACGCCGACTCCTCCCCCAACCAGTCCCCGCCTCCCCAGCGTGACCGCTGCAGCCCTGAAAGAGAGTGGGGGGACGGGACAGCACCCAGGACCATGTCTCGGCGCTGACCGCAGGGCCCACCCGGCTCACCGGCGCGCCCAGGACGCGGCTTCCTTGCGGTCAGTCAGCATCATCTCATAGTAGTTGGTGAGGTTCTGCTCAATGAAGTGGAAGGTCCGGACGCTGAGGGTCTCAGAAATCAGGCCCGGCTGGAAGGTGGCGGCTCGGTTGAAGGCCATGAAGAAGGCCAGGGCCCACATGTAGTAGGTCTCGTCGTGCTGCTGGGCCTTCTCCCGCAGCAGGTGATCCTGATGGCCCAGAGCAAAGGCCGCTCAGCACCTCGGGCTTCCGCCGTCCTCTGTCATGGGCCGGCAGGGGCGCCCGCATCCCCTGTGCCCGCCCTTTGGGAGCCCTAAGTCCCTGCAACTCTCTGAGCCTCTCCACATTCTTCCCCTTCTTTGGGGGCACTTTCACCAGAGCCTCTTTCAACACCAAGACCTCCCTGCCGACATCTTTACCAAACACTTTGCAGGAACCTCTAAACTAAGGTGACCAGACGGCCCGCTTTTTAACAATTTGCCCCGCAGCATTTTAAAATTAAATATATTACGATGCAATTTTTGTATTCTATAAACATATTTGTTGCTCCAGATAGACCAATTTTTTTTGGCATCATTGCCCTCTGGTGGGAGTAGGAGGCCCAGCCTTGCTCCTGGATTTGAACTGTCAACCCAGTGGGCCGCAGTCCCACACACAATCACTATGCCACCAGGGCTCAGCCTAAACCAAATTTTTAATCAAGAACCGCCCGCCCTTCCACCCCCCAGTCAATGGTGTCCAGCTTAAAATCTGGTCACTTTACTTAAACCTGTGGTTCTTCACCTTCCTCGTGCCGAGACCCTTTCCTACGGTTTGGGCCTGAGCAAAGCGAGGCCTTGTGTTCAGAAGAGCCTAGGGCAGGGGTTCTCAACTCTCCTCCTGCCGCGACCCTTTCATGCAGCTTCCTCATGTTGTGGCGACACCCCCACCCACCCACAAACCCTAACACTATTTCTTTCTTTCTTTTTTTTTTTTTTTGGCATCACTGCTCTCCGGTGGTGGGAGTAGGAGGCCCAGCCCCACTGCTGGAATTGAACCTCCGTCCCAGTGGGCCGCAGTCCCGCGCACAACCACTACGCCCACCGGGGCTCAGCCCCCATAACACCATTTCTGTCGCTACTTCATCACTGTCATGTTGCCGTGATGAATCATCCTGTAAATATCTGAAATACAGGATATATGAGGCGACCCCTGTGACAGGATTGCTTGACACCCCAAGGGGTCGCGACCACAGGTTGAGAGCCGCAGCTGTAAGCCCGTCTCACCTCCTGGTCCACACACCTGCCAGGGTCAGCCTCCCACCACGGGCTTCTCCCCAAGCTGCCCCCTCATCCAGCGCCTCCCTCCTCCCCGGCTGTGGGAGCCAGGCTGGCGCTCACCTTCACGGCCCCCATGAGCCGGTTGTAACAGTTCTCCAGGAACTCGGAGCAGAAGTCCCGGAGGAAGAGGCGCACGTTGAGGGCCGAGCGGCGCTGCGTGGACAGCTCCCGGGCAGCCTGGCGCCGCTTCGGGACCCTCCGCCGCTGCTTCCCCAAATCAGAACTGTAGTTTTGGAGCTGGGGAAGCGGGGTGTGGGGTTAGAATGCGTCCTGGCCAGCGCTCTCCCTCCCTGCTCGACAACGTCCGGATTTCTGGGGCCACCATTCTCTCACAAGGGACCCAGGTCCTCTCCCTTGGGGTCTGCGCACAGCCAGAAGTGAGGACACGCGGCCCGTCCTTCCTCCGCCTCTGGCGCTCCAGGCCCAAGCACACCAAGCTTCTGGCCTTTTTTTTTTAAATCATTTGATTGGGGGCTCAGACAACCCTCATGACAATCAACACATACGTCTATTATACGCAAAACCACATTGGTACATCTGTTGCCCTCATCATTCTCAAAACATCCTCCTTCTACTTAAGCCCTTGGTATCAGCTCCTCCTATTTCCCCTCTCCCCACCTCCCCCTCCCTCCAGAACCCGTGATAACTTACAAATTATCATACGGTACACTGTCCGATGTGTCCCTTCGCCTCCTTCCCTGCTGTCCGTACCCCAAGAAGGAAGGCCTGTGTAGATCCCTGCGACGGGCTCTCACTTTACAGAAGCCGTCCCCCCTCTCAGGTCTGGTCTCCCAACCCCGCCACACTCCTGCCCCGACGTGGGCCCACTCACATTGTGAAGACCTTTGTGAAAGACGACGTCCCTCTCCCCAATGGATTTCAGACCCTGGACTATGTAGGAGCCCCCAAATCGAGAATGCCTGCAGGAGACAAACAAAAATCAAACCCTCCGGGCGATGCCCCCAATCATGCCCCCTGCTCTCCTATTCCTCCCCCCCATCCCCACCCTGGTGGGTGTAGGAAGCCCAGCCTTGCTCCTGGAGAGCTACTGCTGGATTTGAACCGTCAACCCTGTGGGCCGCAGTCCCACACGCCACCACTGCACCGCTGGGTCAGCTAGCCTTGCTCCCTTTTTGTGGCATGTCCGAGTGTAAGTGTCGTCTGGCCACCTTCGTAGGGAATCTGATCCGGGCGGCCAGCATTCCCCGGCCCCCCCCCCCCCTCGCCATGGGGGCGGTCTCCAGCTGCTCTCTGCCGGGCACCTGTTGCTTCGCTGGAGGGCCCGAGTCTTCCTTTCTGCCCCCTCTCGCTGCCGCAGCACCTCCAGCTCCGCCACATCTGTGCTTCTCTCCTGGGCTGAGCGGCCCTGCCCGACTCCTGCCAGCTGCTCGGGGTTCTGGATTTGGAGAAGGGCGGGGAGGGTCAAAAGGAGGGTCGTGCTTCATCTCCGGGCGTCTTCCACTACAGAGGGCAGAGTCAGCAGGGCAGGACTCGGGAGAGGGTGCAGCCCACAGATCCCCTGGGTCCCGCAGCGGGAGAGGGGGGGTTGGGGGCCAGGGACCAGGGTCTCGCCTGGTCGCGGAACATGAGGGAGATGATCTCCAACACGTGCAAGCTCCACTGCTGTTCCGCCGGCGAGCTGGCCAGGAAGAGCAGCAGGTCGTCCAGGCCACTGAGGTGGATGGCCCAGAGAAGCTGATCGTGGACACTGGCGTCATCGTCGATGCTCTGGGGGGGTGAGGGGTGGGGGAAAGAGGGTCGTTTGGTTCTACGGCCCTGTCCTGATGCTCTCCACTCACTCCGATCAGCTCCTGGCCCCGAGGTCCCACCAGGACCCCCTCCGCCTACTCCGGCCCTCACCTTATCCTGGTCGGGGTCAGCCGGGACATGCAGAATGTTGCGGACCAGCAGCAGGATCCGCTCGATCAGCAGGTTGTCCTCCTCCTGTCGCTCCTCCCAGCCCTGGTCGGCAGGGGGGATTGTGAGACAGAGCCGCCGCACGCACGGGGGCCCAGGGCTCACAGCGGGAGGAGGGCGCACTCAGGCACCCCTGAAGCAGACGGGGCTGGGGAGGGGAGCGGCACCCCCAAAGGCTAGGATCACACCTCCGGGGGCAGCGCCTCCTGCTCCTGCCCAGGCGAGCGAGGTGGGAGGGGTCAGTTGGCCCCTGGGACCTGGGGTGAGGTGGAGGCACGCTTACCAGCTGCAGCAGCTCGTACAGGGTCTCACTAATGACTCCGAAAGCTTTCTCACTGGCGAAGGCCTGCGAAACGGGGGAAGAGGGCTTGAACACCACCTTCTCACTCCCCCTGCGCCCTCCGCCTGCCCCGGAAGCCGGCAGGAACGCCTCACCTCTTTGTAGGCCTGCAGGTAGGTCAGCACTTGCAGAAAATGGTGCCGGAAGCTGGGCTCCTTGGGAAGGCTGCCGAAGCAGAGCAAGGCTGGCTGGGTCAGGTTCACCATCAGCCTGCGGGGACAGTGGAGGTGCGAGGAGGCGTCGAAGCTCCTCCCTGAGCTCCCACACCCAAACCTGGCAGCCCGCACCCACGAGGCCGGGGCCGCACCTGATGACGGCGTCAAAGAGAGACTTGTCCTGGCGGTGCTGCGTGAGGATGGGAAGAAGGTCGCTCTGCAGGATCTGGGCCGCCCCCAGCTGCTGTCGTATGTCCCGGGTCTCGTCCTCATGCCTCAGGTACCGGATCAAATCCTTCACACACTCTGCAGGGGCAGAATGAGACAGAGACATAGACTCTGCGAGAAGCTCCACTCTGGCCGGGGTGTGGTCAGACTAACAGCTTGAGAAAGTCAACAGACTACCTTAACTGAAGGTTTTTTGTTTTGTTTTTTTTTTTTAAAAAGACACCCCAAACCTTTTTCCTTTACCAGGTAAACTCACCTAAGCAATCTGGTTCCTTGTGGTAAGTGTCTCCCTCCAAGTACCCAAGGGCACTGCACGTGGCCAGGAGTTCACAATTCATCATGTACAAGTCCATACAACAGGGAAGCGGCCAGGAGAGAGACGGGGTGACCGAGTCTGCAGAGACAAGCAGACAACAAACACGTGATGGGCCTCTCTGGGATGGGCCGAGGGGACAGGGCAGGGCCTGACCCTCGAGGCCAATGGTTCTCAACCTGTGCATTTCAACCCCTTCAGGGGTCGAAGGGCCCTTACAAAGAAAGGGGTCTGCCTAAGACCATCGGAAAACACACATTTGCTCTCTCTGTCTCCAGATGAGTCCGCCCACATCCAGACACACCCACACTAGCAGGTGAGTGCTACCTATGCTCCACGATATTTCACTGATTTGTCACTAGGAATAAGTATGTCACAATATAGAATTACATATTGCTTCTGTGAGTAACCAGCACGCTTTAATTATGTTTGATCTGTAACACTGAAAATATATCCTTCAAAAAAAAAAAAAGGAAAAAACAAGAAAATATATCCTGCATATGAGATACTTAGATGACAATTCATAACAGTAGCAAAATGACAGTGATGGAGTCACAAAGAAAGTAATGTTATGGTTGGGGGTCCCCACCACACAAGGAGCTGGATGCGAGGGTCGCTGTCTTGGGAAAGTTGAGAGCCCCCTACTCTAAGCGATTCTGAACCCAAGGCCTCACTTTGCGCAGGACCAAAATCCCCCAGGGAACCCTTTTTCTTTTTATTATTCAAGATTCCGCTTTATTTTTGTGACAAACATATAGGGCATAAAACGCCTGCCATGAGTGGCGTAGTGGTTGTGCGCGGGACTGCGGTCCACTGGGTTGGAGGTTCAAATCCAGCAGCCAGGCTGGGTCTCCTACTCCCCACCCCCCCAAAAAAAAAACGCCTGCCATGTCTACAGTCTTCAAGGACAGAGTTCAGTCAATGCTCCGTCCCCCTTCACAGAGGCTCAGGGCCCCCTGGGCACTGTCTCTCCTTCCCTCCCAGGGCTCCTATCTGATCGGGCCCAGGGCGGGGCCACAAGAACCAGGAGCAACTGGCCCCTAGACTGGCCTGGCTCAACAAACGGGAGAAATGTCTATTTCAGGCCCACACAGCCTCATCAGAAGCAGGGCTGGTTAGGAAACAGCACTTGAGCTCTGAGAGTCTCAGGGTCGGAGAGCTAGCCTCAGGGAGGGGCAGTGGAGGGAGAGTCAACCAGCAAAGTCAGAGAAACAAACCCGCTGCCTTCGGATGGCTTCCCACTCGCAGGGACCCTGCAGGACGGGCTAGCTTCCTAGATTCGGTCTTAACCGGTGTGAGTCTCAGCTTTCTCCCGAGGAGTGGCTGACCTGGCGCTTAGCAGACACGGGCTCACTCACGCCGATGCACTGACCCGTAAAGAACTCTCTCCCCTGGCTGGCAACACGTCAAAGACTGCTTCTGCCTCTGTCTGCCTGTCGACTCCCCTACCCCCCCCCCCACCCCCTTTCAGAATCAAAGCCTCTTTTCAAATCGACAAGCCCTGGCAGGGACGAGGGACTCAGTAAGCAAGGTAAGTGTGGCCGGTAGGCCTTGCTCACCGGCAGTGAGCACTTCCACACATGTAGTTTCACGAATCTGCACTGCAGCTTACACTGCAGCTTAGGGAGTGCACCTGCCCGGGCACATCCTCCCTGGGGAAGGGTCGAGAACAGGCTCCTCTCCCAGGAGTCCAAGACGGCCCCCCCTTCCACACAACTCAGTAGGGTATGCCATGCACGGTATCAGGAAAACCCAGCTCTGCCCACACCGCCACTCTGCTCAGGAGGCCTCTGCTAGGAGGCTTGAGGCTGCTGTATGCAGCACTAGCAATGTAGCTAGATAGACATAGATATAGATAGATAGATAGATAGAGTGCCTCCACTCTTCTGCCCAAAGATATTCGTAAACTCGGGTACACGGAGAAGCCAGGGCGGGTGGGGGAAAGGAGTTACCATCTCAAGGAGAGAGGTGACACTTTCAACTCCCAGAGAGAGTGCCAGTCTCCGAAATCCAGAGGCAGTGACAGCATAGAGGCGCAGCGAGGGGCTCAAAGGTGAGTTTGTTCTAAACAGCCCCCTCACCCCTCCTGCTAATTGAGACCCTGTCTCAGAGGAAGAGGGAGCTCTGGACGCAGACACACACACACAAACACACAGAGAAGCAGTGAGGCCGTTTACCTTGTCCCCGGGAAGATCAGAACTCTCCATCCATCCTGAGCCTTGGCACGGCTCCCAGCCCAGGGCAGAGCCCCTACCCACCTGGCCTGGCTGCACCCCTATCCACACCCCCCCACCCCCAGGAAGTGGGTGGCATGCCAGGGCTAAGGTTTCAGGTCTGCGGCTGCCTCCTGCATTTGCGTCACTAGCCGCCTCCCCCCACCCCCTCCGCCATCTCAGCCTAGCCTACTTTCTACCCGCTCAGCCCAGCGGGCATCAGTGAGAACCCTCCCTGGGGGACCCTCCCTGTGCCCAGCCCTTTCGTATGGCACCTGCCGACCCTGACACGGTGGGGGAGCTCTGACTCTCCCTAAAGACAAACCCAGTTTTTTTGACAGACACGTGTACATCTGCCTGAGCACGACACACAAGGGCCTCCCCGTCCGCCTATCTGTGCTCTCCGCCACAGCTGCCTCGGAAGCAAACACCCACAGAGAACAGGGCCGTCTTTCTGCACGCTGGGTCAGGGAGAGACTGGAAGGGGGACAGGAGAAAGTCTCTGAACGGTGACAATGCCGCAGAGAAGGCTCCCAGGTGGGCCAGCCCCCTCAGTCCTTCCGGATGTAGTATGTGCAAAAAAGCCCAGCTGAGGCCTGAGCCCCGGTGGTGTAGTGGTTGTGCGCGGGACTGCGGCCCACTGGGACGGAGGTTCAATTCCAGCAGTGGGCTGGGCCTCCTACTCCCACCACCGGAGAGCAGTGATGCCCCCCCCCAAAAAAATCCTCTTCTAGGGAATAGAAAAAGACTGAAAACTCCCAAACTCTTTCTAAAAGAAAAAAGTCTCAGCAATCTATCAAATCTGCGCTTTCATTTTTTTCATATCTGTGCTTTCAACACCTCCCTCCACCTATAAAGCAAAACTCAGAGGTGGTTAACAGCATCGTTCCGGCGATCAAAAGGAGAAGGCGGGGAGGAGACCGGGCCATGAGGCAGGCCCGATGTAAGAGGAGAAGAGGTTAGTTATGTAAGAGAGGGAGGACTTCAGGCTCTAATCCCCCGCACAGCTTGGACAAAAACCAGGCTGCGGAGCAACGGGCAAAACAAGAGGGAAAATGGGTCAGACATGGAGCATTGTTAAGCTCCGGGGGGGAGGAGGGGGGTGTCCATTCTTCCCAGGCAGTCACTGACTGTTCCCTCTGTTTACAGATTGCCCAAGTGTGGTGAGAGGGCTCAAGCAGAAAGAAAATGTTCTGAAAATCATGAGGGCAACACATGTACACACGTGTCTGATGCCACTGGACTGTTACAGGTGCTGTAGGCGCCCCGATAACGTGGCTTCTTACTGAAAAGGACACAGACTATGTGTGGTGAGGGGAGGACCCCCAGGCGCACCTACCTAGGCCTCCCAGCATGCAGTCTTCCCTTGTTCTGTGTGCCCCACCGGCCGTGATCGACGGAGAGCACCACACAGGAGCACAGCAAACATCCTACAACCCCCATTCCCCTCACGGCTACCCCACGTTTGTTCGCTCCCAGGGACCCCTGTAAGAAGCCCCTCAAGAGTCAGCCTCCTGGGGAATCCAGACGGACAGGACCGGCTCCCCTACCTCCTTCCACGGTCCCTCTGCGATTCCAAGGACAGCCCCCCAGGGGAACACTCCGTCATCTCTGAAGGGTAACACAAGCACACAGCTCACCAGCGGCCCCCACAACCTGCATCTGTCCCTTTTTTTTTTTTTTCTGGCCAGGATATTAAAAAGTGAGACCAAAACACACCAACATCTATTAGCACTGTTGTCTCACAAAAATAATGTTCAAGGGCTGAGCCCCGGTGGCGTAAGTGGTTGAGTGCGGGACTGCAGCCCACGGGCTTGGCGGTTCAAATCCAGCAGCGGCTCTCAGGAGCAACACTGGGTAGTGCCCACGACCACCAGAGGCAGTGATGCCCCCCCAAAAAAAAACAAACAAAAAAATAATGTTCTAACGCCAAAAGAGGCACTTTGCCACCTCTGTATAAAGGCCTCTCCTTTCATCAAGGCCCATAAGCGACGCTTGTTGTCCCACTGACTAGGGAATGAGGACAGGGCATCTATCCTCAGGCTGCCTCGCAGGGATCCCTGAGCTCCGTGACTCCCGGTGTAGTCAGAGTCATCAACTACACCACGAGGCGATGGCTTCCTTTCCTGTAGTTCAAGGCGGCATCCATCCCCCAGTGCCTCGGACGGAGCTTGGCATACTTGGCTGCACTAGGTAACGCGCTGAACGGATGAACACATCATTCTGCGCCAGACCCTGTGACCTAGTGAGCCTATGTTGGAGAACAGAAAATCCAAGAAAGATAACTGGAAGAAGGAATAAATGAGGGGGAAGGGAGGGAGGGGAAGGAGAGAAGAGTACTTACACCTCTTCGAGTGCACGTTTTCCTTGAACTGTTAAGACTTTGATTCTCACAGCAGTCCCAGCTGCTAAGTACAATCACCTTCATTTTTAAAAAAAAAAATTTAAATTTTATTTATTTATTTATTTTTAGGCATCACTTACCCTCAGGTGGTGGGAGTAGGAGGCCCAGCCTTTGCTCCATAGAGCTGGACTCGAACCTCCAACCCAGTGGGCCGCAGTCCCGCACACAACCACTAAGCCACTGGGGCTCAGTCAATCACCTTCATTTTACAGATGAAGACACCGAGCTCAGGAGAGTATAAACACCTTAGTCAGATGTGCAAAGATGTTCCATGGACAGTTAAGTCTTAAAGACAGCCTAAATATTCAAAACCTGGGAAAAGCTGGGGAAATTTTGGTATATGGATAAACACTGTACAAAATAATAATTTATAAATTATCAAGGGTTCATGAGGGTGGGGGGAGGGAGGGGAAAAATGAGGAGCTGATACTAAGGGCTCAAGTAGAAAGCAAATGTTTGAAGGATGATGATAGCAACAAATGTGCTTGACACGATGGATGGATAGATGGATTGCAATAAAAGTTGTATGAGCCTCCAATAAAATGATTTAAAACAGAAAAAAAAAGTCACTGGTAAAGATGTCCTTCATCCCCCCCCCCCATATTAGCTAAGTTTTATTGTATTAAAGCATCCGAGACAGGTGTCTAGCCTGTAAACCGCTTAGATCTTACTCATTAGACTGCTGAAATATTCCTTTTTCAGGAACATACGAGAAACTATCGAAAATTTCTCAGATATTCCTGTTTTAAGCTGCGGTAGCTGGCCGAATTAAAGCCGCTGACTTTGAAACAATGTTGTTTCTTCAAGAATTAGCTCATCTTTCTGTTTTTCAGACACACCTGTCCTGACCCGACCCCTCCGGATGTTTTTCGCCAGGAAGTTAGGATTTCAACAAGAGACCCATTCTCCAGGATAGCGAGGCGGATGGGGCGGTGGACGCACACAGACCCGTCTTCTATCCGACGCGCAGTGCCTCGCCCTCCCCACTGTACGTGGCCGCAGACAGTGCGGGCTGCAGCCGGTTCCCATCTATTTCCCCGGCATTTGTCAACCGAAGCCTCTCTGTTTTCTTCCCAAGGAGACTGAGTTCTGTTGTCCCCCGGCAGGGCTCCTCTGAGACCTTTCATAATCACAGGGAAACAGCAACCTTCTCCGGTCTAATTACTGAGAGACCCATCTTCATTCTTACAGTAGATACAGTTTCAAAAGCTACCACTATCTTTTTTACTTCATTTTTTAAATTAAGTACTCATTTTAAAAATGGTACTATTCGGGGCTGAGCCCCAGTGGCGTAGTGGTTGTGCGCGGGACTGCGGCCCACTGGGACGGAGGTTCAATTCCAGCAGTGGGGCTGGGCCTCCTACTCCCACCACCAGAGGGCAGTGATGCCTAAAAAAAATAAAATAAAATAAAATGGTACTATTCAGGCTGAGCCCCGGTGGCGTAGTGGTTGTGCGCGGGACTGCGGCTCACTGGGACGGAGGTTCAATTCCAGCAGTGGGGCTGGACCTCCTACTCCCACCACTAGAGGGCAGTGATGCCCCCCCCCCAAAAAAATGGTACTATTCAGTCAAAACATTTTTAAAAGACAATTCTTGTGATACTCCTGGATTTGTCATCTGATTCCCCTTCGTTAGCCCAAAGGTCTCCTTTCCTATTTATCGTCTTCTCTTAGACGGGCTGGCAAAGTTAATGCTGCGCATTGCTCCACATCTAGTCAAACACAGAAGTCTCTTTGCTTCTCTACAGCCTGGAGTCTGCGCTATGGTCTCTTTCCCCAGACCCTTCACCTCTGAGGCCATTATCATCTTCCACAGCAAATGAGTTTTCAAACAGCCCAAACTCTTGCTTAGACATCAAAGGTTAACCCTGACGGCCAAGCACAAGAGAATGTGGTCTCCCTCTAGCTACCTCCACCAAGTCTTTCCCTCTCGCACAAGGCCAGTGAAAGGAGAAACCACACACCCTATTCCCACACATTGGGCAAGAACAGCTATATGAAAAGTATTGCCACTGAGCCCTGGTGGCACAGTGGTTGTGTGCGGGACTGCGGCCCACAGGGTTGACGGTTCAAATCTAGGAGCAGCTCTCCAGGAGCAAGGCTGGGCTTCCTACTCCCACCAGGGCAGTGATGCAGGGGAAAAAAAGAAAAGTCTTGCCACATAACTGTAGAAGCCTTTATTAAACAACAATATCAAAATGCGAAAGAGATGGTGGTGAAGAGAAGCTACTGTTTCTGGACCTATCTTCCCTCTAGGTCCATATGACCCTGGAAGTGGTATTTCCACCTAACTGCTCCATGAAGGCCCCGGTCTGTTTTACATGTTGCTTGCATGTTGCTGTGAAGCTGGGAGCTAAGCCACAAACACTTCAAATATCAGCAGGGCCACCTACAGTGGATAGGTTTTAGCAGAAGACTTAGACCAAAGAGGTGAAAGTCTACTTCAGGAAAAACAAAACAAAAATAAACTGGCTCATGAAACCCTAATGAATAGCAGTGGACCATTGCAGATAGCTTCACCTTTCCCTCCAGAAGGGGCTGGCTGGTTCAAACCACAGACCTTGTGCTTAGACCTTCAATGAGGAGTCTATGCCGAAGAGATCCAATGGCAGAAAACAGGCCCCAGGACTTGATGATGAAACAAGTGAAAGGCTTCAACACACAGAGGCATGCCTTCCGGCGGCGCTCAAGAGGGACAAAGGCCAGGCATTTGGAAGACAGGGGGGACGGGATCCCTCTTTGTGCCATTCAAAAGAAGAGTGATCCAAACGAATGCGGACATTATCAAACCCTATCCTGTATTTTATGCACCGGGAAAATGTTGCTGAAGATAATTCAAGGCCAGCTGCTGCAGCCCTTCAACAGGGAGAGGCCAGAAATCCACGCAGGCAGGATGGAAAAAAAGGATAGGAAACAGTATTGTTGCTGATGTGAAAGACAGGAAAACCAGAGAGATGTTTACTTATGCTTTATTGACTATGCAAAGGTATTCGACTGCAGATCATAACAAACTATAAATAATATTGAGAAGGAATTTCAAAACACTACATTTGGGCTAAGCCCCGGTGGCGTAGTGGTTGTGCGCGGGACTGCGGCCCACTGGGATGGAGGTTCAATTCCAGCAGTGGAGCTGGGCCTCCTACTCCCACCACCAGAGAGCAGTGATGCCAAAAAAAAAAAAAAAAAAAAGAACACTACATTTAACCCCAGGCAGAACCTGTACACAGACCACGAGGTAGTTGATTGAACAGAAGAAAGGGATATGCCATGGATTATAGTCAGGAAATGTGTGCATCACGGCTGTATCCTTTCATCAAACTTACCCCATCTGTATCCCTAGCAAATACTCTGAGAAGAATGTGATGGTTAGGGGTTAGGCCAACTAGACATTCTTGGCTAGGGGTGGAGTCAAACCCTGTCACTCAAGCTGCAGCCTGAAGACATCTCCTTGATAGCATCTTATTTTTTTTTTTGGGGGGGGGGCCATCACTGCCCTCAGGTGGTGGGAGTAGGAGGCCCAGCCTTTGCTCCGTGGGCCGCAGTCCCGCACACAACCGCTGGGGCTCAGCCCTGAACGTGGCTTTTTAATAGTAAATTCTTTCATTAGTGACATAGATGAATGTTTCTCTGGGCACAATACAACGACATGAAGAAGGAGGTTATCAATATTGCAGGATCTCTCAATAATAACTTATGAGATGCAGGTGACACAACCTTGCTTGCTGGAAGCCAAGAGGGCTGGAAAGATGGATGAAGACAAAGACTACAGCTGTCAGGATGAATTACAATTGAATACAAAGAAAACAGAAACCTTCACCAGCGGACCGACATGATAACAAACAGCAAAGATGTAACTTAGCAAGAAATTAAAATTTTTTTTCCCTTTGACTTGGCCCACAGTCAACACCAGCAGTCAAGCCATCAAAACTGCTGCACAAGATCTCTTTACAGTGTTCAAGAGCAAGCATGTCACCTTGAGGGTGAGGGAGCGCCAGACCAAAGCCCAGGTTTTCTCGGTCACCTCATATGCATGTGAAAGGTGAATCAGGAATAATGAAGACAGCGCAGGAAGGGATGCCTCTGAATCACTGTGTGGGTAAAGAACACTGAAAGTACCATTGCTTGCCCCAATAAACGTGTCTTGAAAGAAGTCCAGAATGTTCCTTAGAAGCAAGGATGGTGGACTGAGCCCCGGTGGCGTAGTGGTTGTGCGCGGGACTGCGGCCCACTGGGATGGAGGTTCAATTCCAGCAGTGGGGCTGGGCCTCCTACTCCCACCACCGGAGAGCAGGGATGCCCCCCCACCCCCCCCCAAAAAAAAAAAGATTTATAGCCTGGGGGCTGAGTCCCGGTGGCATAGTGGTTGTGCGCGGGACTGCAGCCCACAGGGTTGACGGTTCAAATCCGGCAGCAGCTCTCCAGGAACAAGGCTGGGCCTCCTACACCCACCAGCACAGTGAGGCCAAAAAAAACCCAAAAACCAAACAAGCCAAGAAACAAAACAGGTTTATAGCCTGAGAAACCTCATGCAGGGTGACTCTAAGCCAAAATTACTAACTAGATGGGAGTGGACTAGTCTATAACTTAGGAGGAGGGGCACCTATCAGAAGCACAAGGCCTTCTTTCTGTGCGCACAGGTGGTCTTGGAAACACCCCCACCCCACCCCACCCCACCCCCGCAGGTCTCCGCAGGCCTGTAGGGTTGCTGTGCGTGACAATCAGGTTCGGCAGTGCTGGTTTGCTTCGATGGCGCAGCCGGTTAAGCACAGCCTCGTCAAGCACAAGGTCAGAGCTTCAACCCCACCAGCGCTGCTCCTCGGCCC
>PVJH01023722.1:0-34289 GCA_004026705.1 Nesogale talazaci | reverse complement strand
TGGGGAAGAATCCACTCCCATCATTGGGGGGGCAGAAGGTAAATGATTAATGTTTTCCTTAGACGTCTTTATCTTGTTTGACTTTCTATAATGGATAAACCATCCCGATAGCAGGCCTTTTCAAAGGACCTGAAAGGTTAGGGGTTTCTGAAGCCCGGAGGTAAAATCCCCAAACAAGACAGGCGATTGTCTTCGGGGGGAGGGCTCCCGCGCTGTCCGGTGTGCTGAGGCCAGGAGGATTGCCGCCGTGGGTGTGCGCTCGAGGGAGGAAGCTGGCGAGCCGGCAGGTGGAGCGTGAGGAAAGGGGATCTTAGCCCGGTCGGCTTCATGAGGCCCTCAAAGGCCGCGGGAAAGGGCGTGGAGAGACCAAGAGCCCTTTGGTGCTTGTGCTTTGAAAAGCCGCCAAGGTGTCAGAGTAGATGCGATGGCGCGTGAGTTCCTCTGGGAGGAAATGTGACCCGGTGGGGGATCTGGGCAGCCTGAGGAGAAACAGCCAGGGCTGCTGGTGAGCCACGTGCTTCAGCTCCCATTGCAGGTGCGAGCACGCAGGCGGAGGTCCTTGTAAGGAAGCACGTTGGGCTTCTCTGGAGGAGAAGCTACTAACCTAGTGAGCTACCGCAGTTCAAAACCCCCTGATCCGGCCTTCTCCTCTCCAGTTAGCGTCTTGGAAACCCACGGGGGGCAGTTCCGCCCCACCCTCTGTTGACTCGACGGCAAGGAGTGTGGTGTGGTTTGTATCGCATGCTTTGCTGAGCCAGGCCTGCCCGCCCACTCTGCAGGCCTCTGCCACTCACACGCTGTTGGTAATGTCAGGACCGGGCCCGTCGGCAGCGTGGTCGCAGTGTCTCGCCGTGTCCTGCATGGTGAAGGTCCCCATCCAGCGGTCTCTTCCGGTTGTCCCAACCCCCTGTCCTCCTTTCTTTCTCACCTGTGTTGACCAGTGCTGACCACAGGTCTACATGGGTGATTTCTAGATGGTGCCCAGTAGGAGCCACTGGTTTTCAGTCATTCCTGAGCCAGTCTGTTGGTTCATGACAAGGTGGTCTCCTGGGCTAGTTTCCATTCAGCTTTGAAGAAGCTTCCAGGGCAGGCGTCTCCAGAGCCCTCCAGTGTCTTGAAGCCAAATTCTATAGAGCAGAGCACACAGGCTGGCCACTGCTGGACGCTGGTACACAACCTTGTCCTGTCAGCCAAACCCCATCTCCGTTCTACACGTGACCGCTGCAGGGCCTCCCCTGGCCATGCACCGATGTCAGGCCGTCTGTGGGTTCAGCCTCAACCTCCAACCAGGACCTCTATTGACGTGGTCCCAGGAGTCCCTCCCTGGGCTGAGTCTGGGAAGTGGCCCGGATCAAAGAGCCCCCTCCACTACCTTCTCTCCAGGCTCCGAGCCTAGCTCTCCATCACTGCACAGCTAGTCGGAGCGAGGCCCTGCTGTCCCCACTGTACAGCCCGGGGCACACCTGGGAACTGAGTGAGGGCAGTGTCCCTGCTCTGTCACCAGCCCCCCAGTGGTGGCTGTGTCCCAGGCGAGGACGGGGTCTGTGTGTGTCCACAGCCTGGGCTGCAGTCAGCTATGGGGAGTGAGAGCGTCGCTCTCCTAGAAGGAGCTAAACAGTGAGAGGCCGCCTTGGTGAGAACTTTCTGGGCCCAGTCCCCACGTGTGCCTCCTTGAACCACCTCCCACCCTGGGGGCTGAGGGGCTGCGTCTCTTCAGAGCCCCAGCAGGGGTTTGGTGGTTTTCCCACTTCCCTGGCTGCCCCAGGCTGGCTGCCTGGTGTGAGGTGTAGAGGAGATGGGAGGGACATTAGTCACTCACGTATCCCTCACTGTACCTGAGAGCAGGTAAGGCACGTCACCTCTCTCCTGTGACACGGGATTACCTCTACCCCGAAGCCTGCCGTCCAGATTAAGGGAGGTGGTGCGTGCCAAGCCCCCGCCGCTCAGCACCACGTGCGGCGCCCAGCCCTGGCGGCACTCGGTTTGCTCAGGGCGGTGTGGGGAGTGAGGAGCCCGTGCAGGGCGCCCTGCCCCAGGTGGGCAAAGCAGCGTAGGATGGACAGCCGCCCCAGCATGGACTTGGGACAGTCGGCAGCGGCTCCCTGAGCATTTGCACCCTGATTTGCTTCTATTCTAGGTGGAGCCTGGGGCACACAAGGCCCCCACGGCAGCTGCTGCCCCTCACCTCCAGGCATCTCTGCACACCTCCCGCCCACAGCCTTGAACCCCACGCTGCTGCCAGCAGCTGCGGGAGGGCAGTACGGACCGAGGGCCTGGAGGGGGGGGCGCCCCAGCACCCAGCAGAGTGGTGGCAGCCTGGTCACTAGACCTGTTTGGCGACTTGTGAGACACCTGCCCCGCCCGGCGTGTGTTTGCCCTTCCTGACCCGACAGCATTGACGTCAAAAGCCAGCTTGTTGTCCAGAGCTGCAACCCGTGTCCCTCTGAGCTGCCCTGGAGAGGTTGAGTGTGCTGCTTTTTTACCAGCTTGGAACTGAGTCATGCCATTTCCTCTGGAGAGGGTGTCCCGCTCCTGTGTCCCAGACATTTTCACTGTCTTTCCCATCCGTCTGTACCCTCCCATGCATGCGTGGACCCGCCCAAAGTCACAGCTGCCTGTGTGAGGTGAAGGCAGGGCAGGAGGCCCCAGGTGTGCCCCGGTTTTCCCCCTCGCTACCTTGGTTTCCAGGTTCTGAGAAGCTGGGCTCCTGCCCCGAGAGCCCCAGGGTGCACAGGGCCCCTCGTGAGAGCCAGAGGCCGTTCCCAGGTCACCCTCTGTGTGCACGTCAGCTTTGCTGAATCTAAGGGTCCTCACTGCATGTCTGAGAGAAGCTGCCCCAGTGGCAGGTGCCAGGTGGACAGAGAAGACGCAGGGAGCTGGGGTGGAGCGGGTGCCCTGAGGCATTCTTACTACCTCTCAGTGCCTCCCCTAGGAGTGGGAGCCCTTGCTGCGAGCGCCATGGGGGTGCCTGGAGAGAAGAGGGGGCCTGGGCCCACCCTGCCCTGTGCTTGTGAGCGCAGAGCTCCAGAATCAGCATCAGCGACGCTCAGCTGCACACCTTGGGGCCTCCTGAAAGCCCCAACTGACCCCAGGCCCTGGCTCTCCGCCTTCATCAGATGTTGGGCTGCTCAGGAAGTTCATGGGACATGGACATAAAAGGTCACAGATCGGGCTGAGCCTTGGCGGCATAGTGGTTGTGTGCGGGACTGCGGTCCACAGGGTTAATGGTTCAAGTCCAGCAGCAGCTCTCCAGGAGCAAGCCTGGGCTTCCTACTCCCCACCAGGATAGTGATGCCACACACACACACACACACACACACACAAAAGAAAGAAAAAAAAAGGTCACGGAGTTTCTCATGACTGACTTGCTGAAGCCAGGGGGCACTGAGCACAGATGGCGAGGGAGGGTTCCTCACTGCCCGGCCGTGGGGAACCCTGCCACTGAGACGCAGTCAGCTGTAAAAGAGACCCCACAGCTGCTGCCATGGTGATTTCAGAAACACGGCGTTTGACCATGTGTCTCATGGTTGGGGCCTCTCGTTACCATCGCAGCAGCCCTCCGGAACTGCCCGGTGGCTGTCCGAGACAGTCCTCTGGGGGATAGAAAACCCTGTCAGGGGCTCCCCTCAGGGCCCAGTAGTTTCCAACACGCAGCCCTGCGGGCCGCAGCCCAACACATGAGCACAGAACTCGCTTTTGGCCCAGAGCCCTGAGAAGACAGGCGTTTGCCATGCTGATGGAGAATTCCCCTTTGTGAAGACAGCAGCTACAGCACGCTTCATCCAGTGGCTCTTTTCGGGGACTGAGTAAAGAGATGCAAAGCGTCAAGCCCCAAAGGCCACCTGTGACCTGCATGTCAGCTCCCTTGTACCAAGTAGTTGTTCTTTGTTGAATTAGCTACTTTTGAAGAAAACCTCTTTCTTGAATCAGGATAGTGAGTCATTTTTCAACACCAGAAGCCTCCAAATCCTCTGCCATCCAGTGCTGCCTCTGAGGTAGCCCGTGGCCGTCTGCGCCTGTAGCTGTTTGAGGGAGAGAAAGCCCAGTCTTCTCCCTCGGGCCCGCAGGGTCTCCAACTGCCGGCCACGGGGATCACCACCCAACATGTTACCCCCCAACACACACTCTGGGGCTCCCTGTTGTGTGTCAAGTCAGTCTTAGGTTAGTGACTAGATTTTAACATTGGTAAAGCGGGACACATGGACTGCAGTGGGGGAGGGGGTGTGTGTGGGTGATATGTGCCCTTCGCGTTCTCCCGCCATTCCCTAGCTTGTGTATTCTTTCCAAAAATTGGGACTTTTTTAAGATGTCGAGAGACGAGGGAAAAATTGTTTGAGATGTGGACTGTCCTGCCAAAAGCGGACACTGTCTGGTCACTTTATCTTAAGTAGACCCTTCTCTGCTCCCTGTGGAGAGGTGAAGGAGCCATGGCGGGGCAGGGGGTGGGGGGGGGAACGGCGGTGTCACTAACCAGGAGGTCAGCAGTTGGCTGCCGTCTGCTCCCCTCAGAGTTAGGGTCTCGAAGCCCGAGGGGCAGCTCTACGGTAGAGGTGCCACGAGTTGGAATTGACGCAATGGCAGAGAACTTGGGGTTTGCTTTTTCTGTTTTGGTGGAAGGTGGGATTTGGAGGAGCTGAGAGTACTGTGGAAAGGGTCTGTCGATCTCCTGGAAGTGGGGGCAGACCTCAGTGCTGCAGATCCCTGTGGGTGCTGACTGCTGTCACCGTTCTCCTAGAGGAGTCAGCTCTGGCCCCTCCCTGGAGTCACACAGGCCATTGCCGCCCGACCTCGGGGCGGTCTCCTGAGTGCTGGCCTGTCTGAGGGAGCACCGGAGTGTGGCGGCTGTGCCCCTCTCCAGAGGAGAAGCTCCGTGGACTGTCCTGCACCTCACACACTCGGCCCTCTCTGTTGCAGCGACCTAGCCCTGCGCAACTGTTTCCTGACCTCGGACTTGAACGTAAAGGTGGGCGACTATGGCATCGGGTTCAGCAGGTACAAGGTGAGTGGTCCCCTCCCTCGGCTCACTGTCCCGGCCCTGGCGCTGTGGTACGGGAGGAGGGCGGGACCACGGCGTGGCACCTTCCTGGAGGGGGCTCCCCTCCCGGTGCCCATTGCCTGCAGCACGAGCCCCCGGGGCCCCTGTCACCTGTAGAGCAGAGCGGACGCTGCTGTCCACTCAGGACTTAGGGCTCTTACTTCTTATCGGAAGTACATCTTTCCCTTCCTGAACGGTGAAGGCGGGACCTTGGAGGTTTGGGTGCCTGGAAAGAGGGTGCTGTTTGGCTCCACAGGCCAGGAGGCCCTGAGAATACCACGCGGCCTCCACGTCCATTGTTCGCAGGCTGGTCCTCAGAAGCACAATTAAAGGGCCGGGGCCTGGCGAGCCCCGAGTTCCTGGTGCGTGCCTCAGACACGGCGTGCTTCCACCTTCCGGGAAGGTGCCCCGGAGGGAGGCTTCTGGGAACCCCCTCCCCTCCTGCTCCCCGGAACCTCACCTCAGACCCACTTTTCCCCCTTCCTGATGATGTGTTTGGGGGGGAATTCTGAGAATCGCCTGGAATCCACTCACGGCGTTCGCCCTGCTCAGCAGCCCCTGTGCCTCTCAACCCCAGGAGGACTACATTGAAGCTGACGACCAGAAGGTGTTCCCGCTCCGGTGGACGGCGCCCGAGCTCGTCACCAGCTTCCAGGACAGGCTGCTGACCGCAGACCAAACCAAGTACAGCAACATCTGGTACGTGCCGGCCGGCCATGCCACGCCCCACCTGCTCCTGTTTCCCGGAGAGCTTCCCTGGCAGGAGGCGGGCGCCACTGCCAAGAGTGCGAGAGGCATGGGCCGCGCCGCGGAGATCTAGGGCAGCCACTGCGTCCGTGCGGTTTGGTTTCGCTGTCTCATCTCCCACCCTCACGGCCTTGCCTTGGCCAGAACCCAGCACTGTGGGCAGAGAAGGGAGGCGCAGCCTGGCTTTGCCCTTGGCTTTCCTGGGGCTGCCTCTTGGGCGCCCTGGAAGGTCACTCTGCCTGTTAGTTTGATGGTAGTCTTTTCACGCAGAAGAACCTCCTGTTCCTCAGACACTCCTGAGATGATGCCCCACTCCCCTCGTTCCCACAGGTCCCTGGGCGTGACCCTCTGGGAGCTCTTTGACAGCGCCGCCCAGCCCTACGCACACCTGTCCAACGCAGAAGTCCTCAGCCAGGTCGTCCGATGGCGGGAAGCCAAGCTGCCGCCGCCCCGGCTGGAGCAGCGCTACTCCGACCGATGGTGGGTGCCCTGTGCGTCCGTGGGGTGTCGCAGGCGCCCGTGTGCTTTTAATTCACGTGAGGAGAAGCACTCGCCTTGTACTCTTAGTTACTCACAGCTGGTTTTTTAATCTATGCTTGTTTTTTGTTGTTTGTGGGGGGGTGGGACTCCCCCCACCCCTGCATCACTGACCTGGTGGGAGTAGGAAGCCCAGCCTTGCTCCTGGAGAGCTGCTGCTGGATTTGAACCGTCAACCCTGTGGGCTGCAGTCCCGCACACAACCACTGTGCCACCAGGGCTCAGCGTGTGGGACTTTTTTTTAACAAGCAAGATTATTTTGAAATACAAGTATGATTTTGTTTCAGACAATAAGAAAAAAAATTATGTCAAGATTGATTAGAAAAAGATTTCCAGTTTATTTTCTCTTTTATTTTTTCTTTTCTCTAATGGCACTGCTTAACGGGGGCTTCTGAAAATTTGTGAACAATTCCTATTATCTTCTACTTTGCCATCAGCTTCTTGAAGCCCCTCATATACACGATATCTGTGAGACCCTGTGCCCACCACTGTGCTGACCCCTCTAGCGAGGGCAGAGCTACCTTTGGGCATCCAAGGTGGGCCTGTGTTCAGACGCTGCTCAGCCTGGCGAGTCTGCCCCAGAATGACTCCACTTGACCTGATGGATAATGTACCCTGAACTGTTATATGTTGAAGTCATCTGTTCTCCACACAGCTTACAGCGACCCTTTACGAACTTGACCGCGAAACCCAGCCAGCCCTTCCAAGACCCAGCTAGCTTCTGGCTGCCTTTCCCCCTGGGCCGCCTTCTCTGCGTGTCCCCGTGCCCCGCCCCCTCAAGCCCTCTCTCACCATGCTTCAAAGTCTCGGGTGCCAGCGTAGGGGGAACAGTTAGAGACTCGTTAAAATCGTGACCCCTCGCAAAGTCAGACGCAAGTAGCACAGGCCTGTGAAGCCGGTGCATGGCTGATGGAGGAGAAGACCCCGAGGCTAGCCGGGTTAGGTCCAATAGGTCAGCGGAGAACACCAGGGGAGCGAACAGTCCTACCAGGGCCCCTGTGACACTCCCATAGTGCTGTCCCTCGAGCTGAGGCCTGGGCTCTGTGAGGTGGGGGGCGGCAGCCGTCAGCAGGTGAACCCCTCTCCTGTGCCCCTCAGGTATGAAGTTTTGCAGCTCTGCTGGCTGCCCCCGGAGAGGCGGCCGGCCGCCGAGGACGTGCACCGACTGCTGACCTACCTGCGGCTGCAGAGCCAGCGGGACTCGGAGGTGGACTTCGAGCAGCAGTGGACCGCGCTGAAGCCCCACGCCAGCAGCCGGGACACGTCCAGCAGTGCCGCCTTCCCGATTCTGGACCACTTCGCCCGGGACCGGCTGGGCCGGGAGATGGAAGAGGTTCTCACGGTGACCGAGACGAGCCGGGGCCTCAGCTTCGAGTACGGGTGGGAGGCGGCGAAGCAGGGCCACTTTGACGAGCGTGGCCGGGCGCCCCCGGACGAGGCCCTGTCCTACACCAGCATCTTCTTCCCGGTGGAGGTCTTCGAGAGCTCCCTCTCGGACCCCGGGCCGGGCACGCAGCTCGAGAGCAGCCAGAACTCCCCGCTCCGGGTGCCCGGCGTGGTCCCGGTGTTCGACGCCCACAACCTCTCGGTGGGCAGCGACTACTACATCCAGCTAGAGGAGAAGAGCGGCGGCCACCCGGAGCTGGACTGCCCGCTGGCCCTGCTCCCCTCCGAGAGGGCCGCGGAGGCTGCGGCGCCGGGGGTGGCCCTCGGGAACCTGGAGTTGGAGGAGTCGAGCACGGAGGAGGACTTCTTCCAGCCCAGCCTGGAGCCCCGGGAGGCCAGCGGCCCCGAGGATCTCCGTGGGGCCGGCGCCCCCGACAGCCCTTTCAGCTGCCTCTTTAGCGACCTCGACAAGCCCGAGGAGCTGCCCGGCCACCCGAAAATATTTGACCTGATGGAGCTCAACGGAGTCCCCACCGATTTCAAGCCGGCCGCCCTCTGTGTCGGTGTGGCCCAGCCCGGGGAGGCCGGCACGCCCTGCCTGTCTGACAGAGGGAAGCCTGGGAAGCTGTTCGACTGTGAGCCCCTCTGCTTGTCCCGAGACCTCCTGCAGGCTGAGCCTCTGAGCGCTCGGGAACTGTCGGAGAACTTCCTGTTTCTCCAGGAGAAGCACCTGCTGAAAGACCCGGTCTCAGGCAGAGAGCCCCCGGAAGACCTGCAGACGGAGCTCAGAAACGCCGGCTTTCTGGAGGCCACGCTAGGGAGTTCATGCCGGGACTCTCTGGAGGCTACGCCGAGGTTGGCCGCAGACCCCCTCAGCCTGCCTCTGTCACAGGAAGGGGCCAGGACCCAGGGCCCAGAGCTGCCCTGCCCCAGTGCCAGCGCCCCCCGGCCATCGCCCCCGGAAGCGCAGGTGCCTTCTACCTCACCCGCCAGGACTGAGACACCCGGCAGCCCACCACCCAGCACCCTCCCGAGGCCGGGGAGAGCCTCGCCCACGGGCTCAGTGGCCAGTGCCCGTGTCGAGGGACTCTGTCAAGGACTGAACCCCGACTGCGGGCCTGTCCCCGTGGAAATGGCCCCCTCGGATGCCCATGCTCAGAGCGCTGGTGACGGCCCACAGGACTGCCCCCACCACAGCGAGGAGACTGTGAGACTCGCCAGAGGCGATCCTGGTGTTCCAGACGGCCTCTGTGTGGGAAGGGCAGGCCTGAGTTGTGGTCCCCCGGACCTGGGCCAAAACTCTGGGACCCCGCCACTTCTGGAAGCCGCCACCAGCGGTGTTCTTCCGGATCCATGTGGAGAGGCTGCGGGGACACTTGGTCAGCTGACTTATAAAGACTCCCCACAGGAAGTGGGCCTGGTGTCCGCCCTGTCCTCGGACTCCACCAGCCAGGACAGCCTCCTAGAGGATAGCTTCTCCACGGCCGTCCCAACGGCAGAACCCTCGGCGGAGACCCCCGACTCCCTGGACTCCCTGGGCCCCCCCACGCCCCCGCAGCTCCTACCCCCGGACAAGCCCACCGATAGCGGCTACGAGACCGAGAACCTGGAGTCTCCAGAGTGGACCCTGCACCCCGCCTCGGACAGCGCCGCCGACGCAGGCCCCGCAGAGGGGGCCGGCGACAGCCAGGGGGCGCTGCCTCCCAACCCCATCATCATCATCTCAGACGCCACTGATGGCACCATGCACACCTCCACGCCCGGCTCCCAGAGCTCCTACCGAGACTCGGCCTACTTCTCCGACAACGACTCCGAGCCCGAGAAGAAGTCTGAGGAGGTCCCCGGGGCATCGGGGGCAGCCTCGGGGTCCCTGCTCGAGCCCAGCGGGGCTGACGAGGGCCCTGGTCTGGAAGCCACAAAGAGCCACCCTGCTCCCAGCCAGCTACCGCCAGTCCTGCATGACCCCCACCTCCAGGAGCCCACCGAGCCGTCGGCCCCGGAGCAGACTGACGTCGGCACCCAGCTGCCTCCCCCCGAGGCCGCGGCCGGCAGCCCCTGGAGTCTGCTGGGTGGTGAGCCCAGCAGCAGCGAGGAGCTGGAGCCCCAGGAAGAGCAGCCGTGCTCCCTCACGTCCACGGGGACCAACACCAACGAGCTGCTGGCCTACGCCAGTGCCCCCCTGCCCACGGGCGGCCCCCCAGAGCTGCTGGGGGACAAGGAGGGCCCCAAGCTGAAGGAGCCAGACATCGAGGGCAAGTACCTGGGCAAGCTTGGCGTGGCGGGCCTGCTGGACCTCTCGGAGGATGGCGTGGACGCCGACGAGGAGGACGAGAACAGCGAGGACTCGGACGACGAGCTGCGGGCCTTCAGCCTGCACAGCCTCAGCTCTGAGTCGGAGGAGGAGGAGGCCGAGCAGCCCGTGCCCATCATCATCAGCAGCAGCGAGGACGGCCAGCACCTGCGGAGCTTGCTGAAGCCACCGGCGCCCCAGACCCCGCCCCCCGGCCAGACCCAGGGCCAGGGCCAGGGGAAGAAGGCCGTGACGTTCTTCGACGACGTCACCGTCTACCTGTTTGATCAGGTACCTGCTCTCCCCCTCGGCACATCCCACTCGGGACCTGTGCGGGGAGTAGCCTGTGGGCGGGCAGCTCGAGGTCTTTGCAGGAGAAAGAAGAGGGCGAGGGGCACGGAGTGGCGTTACGTGGCCAGGGTTGAGCGGAGACGGCCTCGCCCAGGGAGGCGTGTAGAGGGTTGCGTCCCGGCGGCTTGTCCTGGAAGAAGAGGCCCACCCTGCCACCCCGTGGACCGGGACTCCTGCTGGCCTGCCCTATCGTTGGCAGCCGGTGCACCCGCACTATGCCATCAGGGATGTAAACTGGGTCGCGATGAGCCGCCACTGGCAGGCACCGGGGCCCCTGACAGCGAGCAGCAGCACCAGTAACCCCGCCTGGGTGTGGCAGACACGGACCCCACCCCAGAGCCCCACCGTACGCCACCCCTCCCCTGCCCATCACACACGTGCTATCGGCCCGAAGCGTTCTGCCTTTCCCGAGGCAACGTGGACGGGATCGCGTGGTCCAGCCTTTGATTGACACTGGCTCCGCGCGCTCGTTGCTGTGTCCCTGGACCAGCCCTCCTGATGGCGGGGGTGGTGTCCCTCAGGAAGAAAGGGAACCACAGGCCCCTCCTGTCCTTCCACTGTGAGGACGTGCACGTCCCCACTCTCCCACCTCTCCACCCGCGTCGGACACCAGCTGTTCGTGCGGTACCCCTCGCCGGCCCCCGCTCCCAGAGCTAGCTCCAGCCCCGAGTCAGCACACTGTCCTTCAGACGGACTGGCAGCAGACGCCGGCCCCAAATGGGTCCGCACCTCCTGGCTCAGGTTTTGATTTTCCCACTCACCCCGCAGGGTTCCTCCGGGCTGATCTCAGAGCCTGCAGCAGCCTGCCGAGCGGCTCCTCCGTCGCTTAGGTCTGACCGCTCTTTGTCTCAGTGGGCCAGCCCCTGGCTCCAAGGGACAGGTAGAATGGGGTTGTAGCAAAGGAGGACCCACAGGGAGAGATGCTGCTGGCAGGCCTGGGAGGATGCCACGGCCCAGGGAATGGAAGGGTGACCCGGCAGACCCCCCGCACCCTCTCGATGTCTGGGTGACTTTCTCTAACGAGGAAATGCTGGTGCTCCCGTGTTCACATCCTCCCCTGCCCCAGCACCATGTTGGTCTTCGGGGGGCATCCCCCCAGGTGTGGAGCTCTGGGCTCCGGACTTCCTCGGCTCCCCCCTTGGGAGAGGACCGTGCGCCCCAGCCCGGCTCCACCGCTCCTTCCAACGCCACCCCTTACTGGGTGGGCAGAGGCAGCAGACGTTTGCTGACAGGAGGCTCTGTGTGCCTTTCAGGAGACCCCAACCAAGGAGCTGGGGCCGGGGGGAGGCGCCCTGCACGACCCCTCGCTGAGCAGCCCGGCACCTCCCTCGGGCCCTCCCTACCTGAGCAGGTGCATCAACTCGGAAAGCTCCACTGACGAAGAAGGTACCCACCCCTCACTGCCGCGCTGGGCCTGGGGGTGAGCGGAGGCCACCGGCCCTGAGGGTGGGGGGACTGGCCTGCTCCCCAGGACTCAGGGCAGCTTGTCGATTTCAGGTGGCGGCTTCGAGTGGGATGACGACTTCTCCCTGGACCCTTTCACGGCCGCCAAGCCTGCCTTGCAGACGGCCAAGTACTTCTCGCCTCCGCCGCCACCCCGCAGCCTGGAGCCCAGCTGGCCAGCAGCCGCCACGCCCTACTCCAGGTTCTCCATCTCCCCTGCCAGCCTGGCCAGCTTCTCCCTCACACACCTCACAGACTCGGACATGGAGCAAGGAGGTGAGTGGGGGCCGGGGAGGGTCCCCCGTGTGCTCCCGGGCAGGCATCACTCCACCAGCTCGTTACCAAGGGGACTTCGTCGCCTGTGCCTTGCGAGTGGGTGGGGGTGATTAGCAGCCACCCTTTGGCCCCTTTGTTCTCTGGGGCAGCACCCGGCATCTCCTCCAAAAGGCCGAGGCTGTGTCCTTAGGACCCCCGCCTTGTGCCTGGGAGGGGCCCAGACCCCCTAGCTCTTCTCCCAGCTGTGCAGGTCAGTCCGGCTTTAGTCTTGGGCCCGGGAGACACCCTCATGGGGCCGGGCGACGCTTACCAGGCAGGAGCGCATTTGAAGTTCTATCATCTGGGCACGTGGGCCCCTTTTGTTCCGCCGCCGGGCCGAGCGATAAGTGCTAATAGGTACACTCTGTAAATTGGAAGTGCACGGGCACGTGACAAGCGTGAGCTCCAAGGAGTTTGTGTTTGTTTCATGCAGTGTTTGCACAGACTAGGCGGAGGCCAGGCCTGCTGGGAGCGGGCAGACGTGGGAGTTCAAACATGTGTTTGGACGGGGTGCCGGGCAGGTGTTACTGGGGAAGGAAGAGCAGTGTGGCCTGGGCAGGTGTTGGCTGTCCTAAAACCGACTTCTGCCGTTTTACAGTGGCACTGGCTCTGCTCATCCCCCAGGCTGCCGCCCCATCCCCCGCCGTGACACATGTTTTCCAGGCCCCTGTCACAGCTCTGCCCTGCCCCTCTCTCCTCCACAGGAAGCAGTGAAGACGGAGAGAAGGATTAAGTGGGTGCAGGGCCACGTCCCTGCGCTGCCAGCCTGAGCCTGGACACCCACTCGGCCTCCGCTGAGACGAGGCTGCGAGAACAAGCTAGGCAGTGGGCAGGCAGCACGGGCCAGCACCTGGGTGCGTGCGGGCGCCCTCTGTACCACCGGGCGTGGCGGGCTCTGGTGTCTCTTGCGCCTTGCGTCCTGCCCCGTCCACCGTGCGCCGTGCCCTGCGGGCGCTGCGTGCACACGGGCGCCATGAGCCGTGCTCGTTATCACTGGCAGAATGGCCGGCTGCTCCTGTGATGGCACCGTGGACAGCTGTCCCGACAGCCCTGACCTTGTACAGAACCTTAAATTATTGCAGGCAGCGAGGCTGGGCATGCTGCCGCCGCTGCCCACACGCCCCATTCTCTCTCTCTCTCTCTCTCTCTATCTCTCTCTCAGTCCTGGCATCTCTTTGCATGGTCCTTGTGAAGCTTTCAGCCCCAGTGTCCCCTCTTTCACGAATGGTCACTGCTTCCCAGCCGTCCCTGTTGTGCAAACGTTCTCACAGGAAGTACCTTTGAGGGGTCAGCCACCCTGTCCTGCCGACTGAGTCAAACCAGTTTCCATTTCTTCCTCCTCTGGTGCCCCCCCCCCATGTGACTCTGCCACCCTTCCCCACAGCGAGAAGCCCCTCCCTAACATTGGCCATCCTGGGCAGGGGTATACTTTGAGCCGGACTGTCTGGGGTAACTGTCGCCCAGCTTCTGCCGAGCTGTGGCCAGAGGTTCTGTCTCACTTCAGTGCTCAGGACTCCCGGGCCTCCGTCAAGGGGTGGACTCCTGTGTCGTGGGAGCCAGCGCCTGTGGACGTGCTTGTCGCTGGGGGCTGCCCCTCAGAACGGCGGGGTGCTCCAGGAGGCGCGTCTCCGAAGTCCTCAGGGTGTCGCGGGCGCGCAGATCCTGCTCGTACCCTTTCAGGCAGTGTTGACTTGAACTTTGCAGTAATCCCCAGAGCAGACTTGCTCTCTGTCACCACTTCAAGGTCAGCCAGGCAGGGCCGGTCTGGTTTTAATCTGAGAGACGCACCACATCCTGTCAGACGAGGACACAGCCCCTGCGGCCAACACGACCCCAGCCAAGACATGGAGCATGCGGGAGGCTGTGGCTCTAGGCTGCTGGCCCGACACCCCCCACCCCCCTTCCCGCATGCCCACCACCACCACACCCTTCACAGATCGAGGCCCTGTCTGTCCTCGGCAGGGAGACAAAAGCCAGCCATGGCGTGGGGCGGGCTCAGCTCCCACAGGGGGTGGGAACAAGCTGAGTCCTCGGATTCCCCAGGCTGCCCCTGCCCCTCTCACCGTCCATCGTCACCGGGCAGGGGGGACACCAGGTGGTCTGGGTTTGAGCCTCCGTGGTAAAACCTGACTTTCTTACTCGCCTCCAGTTTGCGCCTCAGAGCGCTCGCACTAGCAATAAAGTCCAGAGCAGGAACGTCCAGCAGGTTCCGGCCCCCAGGCCCGCCAGGGCAGACAAGGCCCCAGAGAGACTGCCCGGGACACCAGGCAACAACTTTGCCAAACTTGTCTTAACTCCGCTCTTCTCATTGGAAACTTCTTGAGTTTCTGGAATTTTTACATCTAATTACCAACCAGTCTTGGTTGACCTAAAGAAGTGAAAGGTTATTGGTTATACTAATTTGTGGGTCTTTTGTGTTTGTGTTTTTGTTTTTTAATTAGAGATTTAAGGACTTTCAATTTTGTGAGTAGCATCCAGCATTTCCACGGACTCGAGTGTCCGTGTCTGGCCAGCCCGGAATAAAGTTCACGGCACCGGGGGCTGTGCACAGCTCACCGCCAGGCAGCCCCTGTCGCGGAATTCCTGTCTTCACGTACTTCCCCCAGCCAAACCAGCCTCAATCTTGAGCGTCAGTCAGTTTTTTTGCCCCTCCCCGACCTTTTGTAAGTCTCTCTGGATCACATAATTGCCAAAAAGTAAACTCTCTTTTATACGCTGGCTTGGGGTGGGGGTGGGGGTTGTGTATTAAATCTTATCCTACCGTGGTGTTGCATGATGGGGATGGTTTTTTATTTGCGAAAACCCCTAAGGCCACGTGTCCCGAGCGCGCTCAAGCAGCATGCAGCTGGAAGCAGACCGGGGAGAGCGCTGTGCTCCAGCTCCAACACGGCTTGTGGGTCACAGGCCCCCCGTGCTGCCGGGGAGGTCGACACACCTGGCCCGGAGTGGTCTCACCTGCCCCCCCCCCCCCCCCCCCCCCCCCCCCCCCCCGCCTCCTCTCCTCCCGGAAGACATCACACACGAGTCCATGTCCACCCAGTCTGACCTTGGGGGAGTATGTGCATTCTCTCCCTCCGGGAAAGAGCAGCCGGAGAGAGCCCTCTTTCCCCCTAGCTAGATGTTCCTGTGTGTGATCAAATGGGCCCACCGCGAAGCCAGAAGCAGACTGAGTCAACTGCCCCACAGCACTTCCTGGACACGGGCTGTGTGACCCATGAAGAACCTGGCCAGCCAGCTCCCGCCCGCCTTGCGGTGGAGAGAGACGTCATGGCCAGATCAAGAACAGACGGCCCCCTTCCCTGCTCAGCTGCACCGGTGACCGCTTCCCAGCAGCACTCTCACCTCCAGACCTTCTGCCTGGCTGTGGGAGAATGCCTTTCATGACCTCCGTCCCCTCTCCCGCCCGTGTCTGTAGGACCGTGACCTGCTGCTTGTGAGTGCTGGGGGCTCGGACGGACAGGCGATGCCTCCCATTGGTCACACTCACTGCCCAAGGGCCCACTCCCACGGGTGCTGTGCCTGCGACAGCGGGCTTGGGCGGATGTGGTCACCCCGCGTCCGAATCGCAAAGAGACTTTCCAGAAGTCGCGATGGGGTTTGCTCCAGTCTTGGCTCTCTGACAGGATCGAGGCTGGGGACATGGTGACAGTATTTTCTGAGTGGTGGCCTGTCAGGACAGCGTGGACACAGGCCAGCTGCTTCAGGTGCTTGGGGTCCGCACAGGGAAGCAGGTGGGGTGGGGACTGCTGTGCACGTGCTTTTGGACAAGGGGCCGTGGGAGCAGTCACACCCACCTGACAGCCCCCCCCCCAAGGCTCTGGTGAGATGCCAGTTCCCGAACCTTCCGTCCACAATGGTGTACATTTTTACATTGTAAGATTTTTACTATATATTGATGCATAGTGTGATTCAATAAATTGCTTGTAATTTAAGAATTATTTAATATTCAAAAATAAATATAGTTATATATTTATAAACTCTGGTGCGGGGTTCATTCTGCATCATCTGGCCCTTACCTAGGTTCCCAACAAGCAATCACCACCAGACCCTCCTCAGGCAGCAGCAAGCCTCCTGCACTCCTGAAAAGTGTGTGTGTGTCCCCTGAAAGCATTACCTGCTTAAGCTTGTTCTGGGTGTTCACCATGTTGATTTAAACCTTCAGTGGACCCAACTGCCAATGCTCTACCAGCCCCAAGGGGCCCCTCGGGAACCCCAGCCAACGTCCCCACCACCATCAACCTGGTCTCTCCTGGGAGTGGCTGCAAACCGATGCCAGGGGATGGGGGATGGCTCCTGGTGCCTGCTCAATGTTACCAACCTAAGTGCGACCAAGTGGTGAAAAATCCAGGTTCCAAGATACTTACAGGTGCCTGGAAGTGGCAGCACCCACCTCCCCCACTAGTGTGCCACCTGATCTCTGAACCTTTTTCCTCACCTGTGCAGGGAGGCTGGGCCGGCCCAGTGGGCGAGAAGGCCCACTTGTGGCCAGGACACCTCGTGCACAACCCACACCTGCTGGGGCCATGGTGGTGGCACAGATGTCAGAGGGCTTCAGGCTAAGATTCAAACCCAGGGAGAGCGCTCCTGCTCTGAGGGAGGCGTGCTGGGTCACCGAGTCAGTCTTGTTTGGGACAGCCAAAGCAGAATCCTGACCTTTTCCGTGGGAGGCCGGGGTCCAATTCCTGGCCTGTGCACCTCCTGCACAGCCCCCACCGCCCACCGGCATGTCAGCGCAGGTGTGTGCTGCTGGGATGCTGGGCAGGTTTCAGCAGGGATTCCAGACGGAGGGACGAAGAAGAAAGGCCTGGTAGTCTGTTTTAAGAAAACCCGCTTTTCCAACCCCATCTACAGCGATCACAGCAGCAGAGATGGCGCAGGAAGGGCGTGGCAGAGTGGCCATTCAAACGAACTGTGCAGAGACTTGTCAAGGGTCTCAGGTCCCTCATGGGAGCCGAGCCTGCCACCAAGAGAGGGGTGGTGGAGGGATGGAGACCACCTTGAGGCTAAGATTTGAGGACAAGGATTTCCTAATGACCTGGACGCTTCTTTGGATAACGTGCCTCCCACATCTGACGGCCCTGCACCCACTGCAAGGGTGTGTGGGTGGGTGGGGGTGGGGCGGCCTTGAGCATCCTGGCAGTGCACCCCACAGCCCTGGGTGCCCCAGGGTCCCCCTGAAATGCCAGAGGGCTGGGGTGGTATTCATTTGGTCAAAGCCACGAGGCACCAGCTGTTGCTCTTCAAGACCTGGCAGTCGGGTGGCCCGTGCATTACTGCAAAACGGCTTTTCCAGGAATTGCGCTCCGCGCAGCTCCTGCAGCCCCAGGCCAGGTGCGCGGCCGCCAGGTGCGGCCAGGCTCCGCAACCCGGGATGGTTATTGTGGCCTGGTTCGCTGGGGGGCGCTTGGCCTCCGGCTAGCGGCGGGGGAAGCCCGGGGTGGGAGCGGGGGGAGGGGCGCGAATGGGGGGGAGTGCGGCTCCGGAACGCCAGGTGCCTCCGCCCCGCGCGCCCCGCAGGACCGGACCGCCCGCCCCGGCCCCGCCCCCGGCGTATTTACATGCGTCCGCGCCCCGCCCGGGGCGGCTAAAGCGACGTGTCCTTGTCCCCCGTGGGCAGCAAGCGCGTGCGGCTGAGGACCCGCAGGTACCCGAGGGCGGGTGGGGGGAGGGAGCGCTTGAGTCTGAGCGCCGCGGAGGCCGCCCACATGGCGGGATGGGGGCCGCGCAGCTACTGCTGACCTCTGACCCGCGACGGCCTTGGTCCCAGCGTGAGTGGGGGCCCGGGGCGAGAGGGGGGGGGCGCGGACATGGGGCGGGGGGTGTCGCTGCCTGTCCACCACCGCAGGGGCGTCCCCGAAGACGATCCCCGGGGGAGTCCCTGATGGGCCCCACCAGTGCCAGGATCACTTGAGTCCTGGAAGCGCTCGGCCCCGAGGGAGGTCCCTGGGGCCAGTGGACGCCACCCCGGGGCAGAGGGGGCACCGGGCACGGGGGAGGCTGCGGGTCAGTAGGGCAGTTCAGGGCGCAGTGCGAGCTGCGGGGGACCTGCCCCTTGTTGCTGGGGCGCAGCTGGCCCGTGCTTCGCGGAAGGAGAGGAAGAGGAGGATGTCAGGGGGCTGTGCTCCTAGTGCCCGGAGGGCGTCCCTAGGGGCATCCAGCGTGTGCCCACTTGGACCTACCGCGTGCCCCCACCTAGCACCGACCACGAGCGCCCCACGGAGAGTGACCGAGCCCGTGTCGTGCATTTCAGCTCCCAGAACCCCCCCACGGAGCCCGCTTCCTCGGACCGCCCTCCCCAGCCATGAAGACCAAGAGTCGCGCCTCGGGGCGCCGGGGGGCCGCGCAGGGCGAAGAGGCCGCCGCCGCCCGGGAGCGGGAGCAGACGCCGGAGCGGCTCGAGCAGGGCCCCGCCGCCGCGCGCGAGCTGGGCCGGGGCCTCCGCAGCCGGGCCGCGGGCCGAAGCGGGGGGGCGGCGGCGGCCGGGCCGCGGGCCGAAGCGGGGGGGCGGCGGCGGCCGGGCGCGGGCGGCCGGCGGGAGAGCAGCGTGCAGCGGCGGCTGGAGAGCAACGAGCGCGAGCGGCAGCGCATGCACAAGCTCAACAACGCCTTCCAGGCGCTGCGCGAGGTCATCCCGCACGTGCGCGCCGACAAGAAGCTCTCCAAGATCGAGACGCTGACGCTGGCCAAGAACTACATCAAGTCGCTGACGTCCACCATCCTGACCATGTCCAGCGGCCACCTGGTCACCCTCGAGGACCCGGGGCCCAAGCTTTACCAGCATTGCCAGCAGGGGGCCGGCCAGAGCCCACCCGAGGGCCACCTGGAACGGTACTCCACGCAGATCCACAGCTTCCGGGAGGGGACCTAGGGCTGCCTGGGGACACCAGCGGACCAGGTTTTCCAGCCCAGCCCAGCCTGACCCCTGTGGCCTGAGTCTGCTGGGGTGGCTTGGCCCTCCTGGACCTGGGCCTAGTGGCCCCGGCTCCCCATCACCCTGGCACTTGTCAGGAGCTGTTTCCTGCTCCTCGGGGGACAAGCTTGTGGCTGAACTGACCCCACCTGGCAGCTGTGGACAGGCCCTGAACTCCTCACCTCCTTCCCCTCCCAGGCAGGGACGGAGTCCAGGGCTGGGGAGACGACTAGTCCCAGTCCCAGTCTTTGGCTGCTGGGACCCTCCGACCTGCCGCGTTGGGCGGGACCGACCTGGATTTTGCTTTCTCACTGGGGTAAACTGAGGCACGGCGCTGGCCAACGGCAGCCTGAGACCACACAGGTGTCTAGCAGAGCCCAGGCAGCTGGAGTTTTCTAGCTGAAGTTGAGGCACCCAGACAGGAACCCTAAAAAGGGCCACCTCAAATGCACTCTAAGAGGGAACTTGGCCAGAAGAGGGTGGGGCCCCTTCTAGCTTGTCGGAGTGGTGGGCTCTGCGCTGAGCCCTGACTATGGAGGGTCCTTGTGTGGCCCTGCGGGGCGCTCGGAAGTGGGGCTGGAGGCAGGGCTGGCCAGCCTTCCTGCTCATCCAGGGGGTGGGCTGGGCGAGGTCTCTGCGTAGCAGTTTGGGGAGGAGGGGTCTCGGCCACTGACCGAAGGATCCTGGGGGCGCAGTGGTTCAGCATCCAGGTGCTGACGAAAGGTCAGCTGTTAGATGCCAGCAGCCACGATTCAGGAGGAAACCCGAGGAGCCAGTCTGCCTGTCCTGCAGGGAGTAAGGACGTTTCCAGAGCAGGGGGGTTGTTTTTCTTGGTTGGTCTGGTAGGGTTTTAGGGTGTGCCCGGATCCTGTGGACAGTTGGGAACCCCTCCCCCAACCCTCAAAGGCAGGGAGGGATAGGTCCCTGGGGCCCGGGCCAAGCTTCCTCCTGCTGGGTGCTGACTTGGCGGGACTTCTCTTCTCTCTGCCCCCAGCACGGCCTGGTGACAGTGACGGGCCCGGCTGCAGGGAGGCAGGAGCTCGGGCCCATTGGTGCAGGGTGCTCTTGGTCTCTCGGGCTTGGCAGTGGCTGTGGCCACTCTAATCTCTCAGGCTGGCCCAGGTCCTCCGGGCGCCAGGCCTCAGCCTTCTGAGGTGGGTTTCGGAGGGTGGTCTACTTCTCCCAGTGAACCTGGTGGTACCTCCCTTCCTGCCAGCAGCACCTAGGGGTCTGACACCCAGCCTCACCCCCAGCCCACCGCTCAGCCAGCAGTCAGGGGCAGTCACCAGGGCACAAGCCCGAGGCGGACAGAGCCTGTGCCCCAGAGAGGACCAGCTGCCCTGCCAAGGGACAGCGGGAGCCTGCAGAGTGGGGGCTGAAGAAGGGTCCAGTAGGGGGACCGTGGGTGTCAGGGTCCCGCTCGCCTCTCTGTGCTTCCTGAGGGGTGGCAGGGTCTGTACTGAGCCCAGCTCTGCTTTGGGAGGGACAGTCTGGGCGAGGCTGCTTCAGCCCTGGTCATGGGCACCCCGGACCCCAACCACAGAACTCCATCAGGCACAGAGACCTGCCTCCTGGTGACACCGTCAGCATCTCAAGCCTGGGGAGGGGGCAGGAAGGTGGCCCTGTCATGGGGGGGGAGGGCAGGGTGACAAGTGAAGGACTCAGAGCTGCTTAAGGTCACTCTTCCGGGTGGCCCCTCCGAGCTCGGGCACCTGTGGGGTGAGAGGGGAAATGACCAGAATGGTGTCACGGGGGTGGGGTGGGCTGGGGGGAAGGCATCTTCATCACAGTGGGCCAATAAAAGGGTCACGTGGTTCTGCACGCTGGAGTGCCTTTTATCGGACATTCATTGCACACTTCTCTGAGGAAGTGGGGTGGCCCTGGGGGCCAGGCAGGGGTGGAGATGTGGGTGCCCCCAGGGGGAGGGGCAACAGCAGTCACAGGGGGTGACACAATTAGGGGGAAGCAGCCCTAATCACCCACCCCCACCCAGCAGGAAGGGGGTGGGGGGTGGGGTCTTGACTTTGAAATGTAAACAGACAGGGAAGGTCCACCCTTCTTTGTGATTCCTCAGACCCACCTCCCCAGGAGGCACCCTGCCCTCAGTGCTCGCAGGAGGCGACCCCATGTCACTGGACAGTGAGACTGAACGGAGCGGGCCGGCCCTGCTCTGGTGGGAGGCTGGGTGCGGCTGGCCGCTGAGTGGCAAGCCCGCACATCAGCCTGCCTCACACGCAGCCCTCCAGGCTTGGGACTCCCAAGCAGGCTGTCCACGCGCGCGCCCTCTGATGCCTTGACGCTCTATCCGGGGGCGTGTGGGGGCTGGAGCCCCAGCACAGGGTCTTGGCCTGCTGCCCGGTTATCCAGACCGGCCCTCATCTTGGCCTCCACCTCATGATCCACAAGGAGCTCCACACCCCAAGACCTCCATGGGGCAGCCTAGGGGCCTCGGGACGGGACGCACTCAGGGACCTGCATCGGGAGCCACGCCCACTGGAGAGGAAGCGCCCGCTCCCCCTCCAGCCCCCTCCCCGCAAACTCTGAAGGAAGCCCCCCACCCTCACAGGTCCCAGTGCTGAGGGACCCCGGCCGCTCCAGCCTGGCCTTCCTTCTCTTTGGAAGGCAGGAGGCGCATGGGGTGGGATTGCTGCTTGCGAAGGGGGCGGGGTCTGGGCTCAGGGATCTGGTCCTGGAAATGGGGCAGGAGGTGGGAGGGGCTACAGGGTTCCCGCAGAGCTTCACATTCTGGGCTTCTGCCCCTCAGCACCGCACGGGGCCGCTGACCGCCTCCTGCACCGGTGCGCCGGCGTCCTGGCACCCGCTCTTGGGGGCCCTGGTGGCGTTAGCCCGGACGGAGATGTAGTCCCAGCCACCCTGGGGTGGGGAGAGAAGAGTCACTGAGCTGTTGGCACCCTAGGGCCCTGGGGGTCCCGAACCAGGTGTCCCACCATTCTCTCAGCAGGCCCTGGCCTGGCATCCCCCCACTGGGCCCTGGGGGGACCCCGACTCTCAGGCACCTCTACCACACTCATGAGTCTCCCCACCACCCTAGGGGATCCCCAAGTCTAGGCACCCCCAGCCTCTCCCGAGGGGGACACCCATGGTCAGGCATCCTCCACTTCACCTGGGGGACCCACCCCCATAGTCAGGCACCCTTGAAGCACCCCCACCCCCGCCTTGCTCACCCCGATACCGTAGTCCCAACCCTGCCCCGTGGGCTCCTGGGGCTGCACGCCTGTGCGGTGACACACCGTCCCCCGACTGAGGCTGTGGCTCCCCTGGACTTTGTTGGCAATGACCCAGACCTGGAAGAGGGGCTGCTGAGCCTGGGGCTGTGGGGTGAGGGGGAGTGGGGGGGTGGGGGGTGGGGGGGCAGGGTCAGGAGAGCACAGACCTGGTCCAGGGGCCCCACGGAGACCCTGCGCACATTGTTGGAGACGTGCTCCCAGCTGCTGCCCTGCGGGTAGCTGGGGGTGATGCCCTGGCGGTACCACAGGTTCCCTGGGGAGAGAGCAGGTGGGCACGCTGCCTCTGGGTCCCTGTCGACTCACGCGGCCCCACGGGGCAGCCTGGACCGCCCTGTGCCCCAGACGGACTCCGAGGGAGCAGAAGGCACCGACTCGCTCCCAGGCCGTGGCCGGAGGTTGTTCAGACGGACCAGAAAACCAACGCACCGCCAGGCAGTCGGGTGCAGTGGGCCAGGCAGACACGCCCAGGGGGCCCGGGGGGCCAGTCTTGGCCGTGCTTTCTCCCCAGGAGCAGCTTGAGGGTTCAAATTGTCAGCCTTTCGGTGAGCATCCTGATGCTGAACCTGCTGCGCCCCGGGGACGCTTCATGGAGAGCAGACCTGGCCTAAGGGCCCAACTGAAGTCCAGGGCCTGCTGTCCTCAGCTGGGCAGGCCCTGCAGGGGACCACGAGCTGGGTGGACTGGGGCCTGGCATACTACACCCGCCTCCTGGTTGGAAGACCACATCCGGGGAGTGGGAGGGGGTGAAGTATCAGCTCCTACCCAGGCGACCCCAACTTCCTGGGAGGGCTGGTGCCCACCCCAGGGCTCCCACCCCACTCCCTGGACCTACCCAACCTCCCAGCCTGTCTCCAGGGGTCAGCCTGGACTCCATGCAAATGCAGAGCAGGGCTGGGGTCACCCAGGAGGTCACTCGGGCTGTGCTGACCCCTCATGTGCTCAGGGCCCCGGGGCACCTGAGGCCTCCGGGGCAATGACCGCTCACCGTTCTCATCCAAGGCATACACGGCCGTCTGCCCGACCGACACCTGCTTCAGACGCTGCTTCGGGGGCGATGGGATATGGTACCAGCAGTCACCTGCGAGGGGAGTCAGGCGGAGGCAGAGGCTGGGGGCCAGGGCAGGGACGCAGGGGCCTGGGGGGGCTGGTGGTCAGGAGAAGCCAGTGGAGGTGGGGGCTCAGTCTCTTCTGGGTCCCAGCAGCACATCACAAACACGTGTTGAGCCGACTGGCATTGGGAGACCCACTTCCCTCCCATGCGTCCGTCTGGCTCAAGGCGGGGGGTGGCCTGGTCAGGCCTCTCCAGGGTGGTCATGCTGGCCTGAGGTCTTTGGGAAGCACTTACCGGCTGGCTGGGAAGGGGACACGGCACCCCGATAGAAGGCAGAGCCGTCTCGGGCCACCGCCCACACCTGGTAGCAGCCACCCACGGAGACGCAGGTGAAGGGCTGGTCGGTGCCCACATGCAGCCAAGAGGAGCCCTGGGGGCAGAGGGCACTGAGACGGCAGCCAACATACATGGCTCAGGCTGGGCCACCCATGGGCCCCGGCCAAGCGACCCCAGGTGCCAGCCCCTGGGCAGTAGCTCACCCTCACTGGTGGGCTTCCAGGAGGCGTGACCCTGGGGCCACAAATAAGGGCAGCCTGAGCAGCCCGACCCTGACCGGATCTTGACCGCATGACTGGTCTTGGCCTCAGAGCGCGTCGCTCTCGAGTGTGGTGGCAACATGCTGATGAGGTGCTGGGACAAGGGGCTCGGTGACCACAGACCCTGAGAGAAGAGGTCTGCTCATCTCAGACCCTGGGCAGTGTTCGTGTGCCTGTGTGCTACTGTGGTGGGGAGGGGGGGGACCCGAGCGCATGTGCCTGTGGGTGCTTCTATGTATGTCTGCGTACGCACCCACCATGTGTATGCATGTGCACGCACACTTGTGTGTATCTGCACGGGCACGCACGTAGGTAGTGTCTGTGTGCACATGCGTATACGTACGCGCATGCATTTGTGCATGTACCTGTGCGTGTGGGTGCAGCTGTACGTTCCTGCACCCCCACGTGTGCGCGTGCACCTGGGGACACTTGTGTGTATCTGCACGGGCACGCACGTAGGTAGTGTCTGTGTGCACATGCGTATATGTACGCGCATGCATTTGTGCATGTACCTGTGCGTGTGGGTGCAGCTGTACGTTCCTGCACCCCCACGCGTGCGTGTGCACCTGGGGTGTCCTGTGTGCACACCTCTGCTGTGAATATCTACCTCTGGCAGGTGCCGGTGTGTCAGCTTACCGCTGGGTTGAGCTCCGACACGCCCAGGCGGCACAGCACGTCCCCCTTGTCACTGATGGCCCACAGGGCGACGCTGCCCTCGGCGCCTGGGCTCTCGGGGATGATGGACACATCCCCCAGGGCGATGGGGGCCACCTCCAGCCAGGGCCCGCTCGTCACCAGCTTACATTTTCTGCATACCGTGCGCGCACATGCACACACACACACACACACACACACACACACACACACGGGAAGAGAGCAGACAGAGGGCAGACAATGGAACCAGCTACCTGGAGCTGGGGCAGACCGCTCCTCCCCTCCACCCTCCACCTGCTGCCCCAGAGTCCGGGCTGGCTCGTGTCCACCATCTGGGACTCGGCCAAACGGCCCATGGGGCTCCCCCCGCTCAGACGGCCTCTTCCTCCTCCCTGCCATCGGGGCCTTTCTGTTAGCAGCCGGGTACTCAACCCACTGCGCCACCAGGGCTGGAAGAGGTGTCACCAGGAGCTAGGGAGGGGGAGGGCAGGTGAGACAGAGGTGCCGGGTGGGTACAGCTTCTGAACGATGGGTGCAGACAGGGTGCCTGGGAGGGGCTATCCCCTCCAGCCCCGCCCCCAGCCCGGAGCAGTGTCCTAGAAACCGGAGCCTAGAGGGAGGCTGGCAGCCCTGGGGCATTTCCTGGCCTGACATTTACTTGACTCCAAGCCCCGCCTCCAACTCCCCCCACCCCCCCTTACCCCTCGCCCTGACCGGTCAGCCCTCCCTCACCTGGCCCAGCAGCGCCTCCGGACGAAGTCCTTCATGGTCTTGTAGCCGCGATAGGCGCTACCGGGAGAAGCAGGACAAGGGACCTGCTGGTTCCCCAGCTCCACCAGCTCTGGGGGGTGCCTTCCCCCCTCTCTGGCCACCCCTTTCCCACGCCTGCCCCCATTTCCCCCTCCTTCTTCCCCAGACACCGGGGCACCTGTCTGCAGGAGGAGGGCCCTGATGCTGGGGCCACACAAGGCGGGGCAGGGCACCTGGCCAACCAGGAGGGGCTGGTTCAGGGGTGTAGACTAGGGGTTCTCAAACTACGGCTGCCGCCGAGGACATTTATCTGGCGCGCCAGGTGTTGTTTTTTTTTGGGGGGGGCATCACTGCCTCTGGTGGTTGTGGCGCTACCCAGCGCTGCTCCTGAGAGCCGCCCGCTGGATTTGAACCGCCAAGCCCGCGGGCCACAGTCCCGCACTCAACCACTACGCCACCAGGGCTCAGCCCAGTTCATAGGTATTTTGTTGTTATTTTTTAACTATAGTCTGGACTGCCTAGTGTAGACCACCTCCCGACCCCATCAGGCTCCTTAAGGGAAACAGGAGCATTCTCTGTAGGTGAAGGTCTGGGAGTCCAGGGAGTGGGGGTAGGGGTGGGGGGTGGGTCTCAGCTTCCGCCCTTGGGGCCCAGGCACCCCCCTTTTATGGGATTGTACAATGCAGGCCCTCGTAGCACCCCAGCATCCTCCTCCAGCCCCCCCACCCAGTAGCGCCTTGCCTTTGGCCTGCTCACACTGATACCCACTCTGGGCCTGGCCCAACCGCTCTGGCCCCTAGGTTCTGGGCCCACCTGGCAGGGAGAAATGGGCTGCCAGGGCCTGTGCCCAGGGTCCTGGCATGAGGGGCCGCAGCTCAGGGAAGAGGGGAGAGGGGCTTACGCAGGAAAGTCGCTGGCGTACTGCCATCCCTCCTGATCAGTGCCCCCGGAGACGCTGAAATCCACATACCAGTCAGAGACCTGGGAAGAGGCCGCATCAGCATGAGGCTTCCCGTACTCCAAACCCAGGGGCCAGGCAGACCTGGAAACCCCCTGTACCTCCAAACCCAGGCAGTCCTGGGGCCCACCGCCAGGACACAGAGGGACCCGGCAGACTCTGAGGGTGGGGTAGTCCACCCGGGCAGGGCTGGTGCTCACCCAGGTCCACTGTGGCGAGGGTGGCTTGGTGCCGGCCTTGGTGCGCTCCTGCAGCCCGGAGGCGTCGCTCCACATATGCCGGTCAGTGGGCAGACCCCTGCAAGGGCAGTGCAGATGACTGGGAGCACCCAGGAGCAGGAGGCCCTGCCTGGGCCCTGGGGGACCCGCTGGGACTCAGAAGGGAGCCGAATGCTGTGCAAGCCACAACAGGCGCCCCTGGGGTGAATGCACTGCGGGGAGAAGGGGATGGCAGCATTCAGACCAGCGGCCTCTACTCTAGGAAATGACGAGCCTCCTCTGTGGGACTGGGGAACACAGAAACCAGGATGCGCTCGTGGGCACCCCTACCCTGTGCGCCCCCTCCCACCCACGGCCTGGCACTGTGTCTCATGGTCGAACTCTCATGCCCCAAGAAAGGCGGTCCACTCCTGAGAGGCTGCCTGCAGAGCAGAGCGTGCCCACCCACTGCCCTCCACAGAGCCTCAGCCACCCAGATGTCCACCACCGTCAGACACCCACACCAACACCTCACAGCCGGCGAAGCAGCTGCCGGGCGCTGCCAGTCGCAGAGGCGGACGCCCGCCGAGAAGGACGTCCACCCGCTGGGTGCTGAGTTATATCCCCCCCCACCCCCAAACCAGAAAGGAAACCAGGAAACATCGAGGCCATTACGCAGCTTCACAGTGACTCGGTTGTGGGGGGGGGGAACTGCCCCCCGGGATCTCGGCGGCCGTAACTCTTCACCGCAGGAGCTGGCCCCGCCTTTCACCCACAGAGCGCCTGACGGTTTTAAACCACTGACCTTGTGCCACTTTCTCCTCCTCTCCCCCCAAGCCCAGCAAGCACAACCATGACAGCAGCCCCGAATGAGAAGCCTTGGGGCCGGGCGGGCAGGGGCAGCGTCACTAAGTGACACTAAGTGACCAGCGGTCACTAAGCTGGTGTCTGGGGACGGCCCAGGGCACGCGCTGCCTGCCATCCAGTGGACACCCCCTCACAGCGACCCACTAGGACAGGGTAGGGCTGCCCCTGGGGGTTCGGAAAGCGTGGGCCTTTACTGGAGCAGAAGGCCTCGCAGTCCCCTCCCCCGGAGCGGCTGGTGCTTTGGATCTGCCACCCTGGCAGAGGGCAGCGGAGCCCATCACTCTGCCCCGACCCAGTGAGCGAGGCCTGTGTCCCCTGTGGCCTGTGTGTGGGAAGCCACACCTGCCGTCACGGGGTCAAGCCGCCTCGTGCAGCCCCGCTGCACCCAGTGCCTTGCCCCGCCGGGCTTCCGAGGCACGTGGTCTTTCTGGAAGCGGGCAGCCTCAGCTTTCTCCCGAGGGGCGGCCAGTGGGTCGGACCCGCTGACCTTGTGGTGTGCGGCCAGGCACTCATGTGTTGCAGCTCCCAAGAACGGGGTTTGCAGGGGTCCCCCGGTGCCACTACCTGCTGGTGTAGCCAGTGACGGGGTTCCAGCGCTGGTTCTCGTAGATGCAGACACACTTCACGTCCGACTGCGTGTAGATGTTGCTGGTGCTGCCGGCCAGGCCTGGGGGGTGAGGCGGGGGTCATGCCTGGCCCCCCCACCCCACCCCGGGAACTCAGGGTTTGGACCATCAGAGGGGGCTGGGCGCAGGGCTCAGATCCACAGAGCAGGGGCAATGTGGGCAGTTTGTCGAGCAGGGGGCTGGGCCAGGTGTGCCCACCTTACCCGTGAGAGAGCTCACCTCTGGTGAGAGGAAAACCAGCACCACCCACAATCACCCACCTCACGCCCAGCAACCCCTCCAGCCTCCTGGCCTCAGGTTGTCCCCAGCTGTCCACACCCTTTCCTCATCATTCTGGCTAACGCCTTGGGGCAGGTATGAGGCCCACCTGTTCACTCCTTATGCCTGGAAAAGTACCTGGACTACCTGCACAACCCTCACGAGCCCCAATTTCTTCACTTGTTTAAAAAACAAAACAAAAACGAGGAGCTTATACCCAGGGCTCAAGTAGAAAATATTTGGAAATGAAGATGGCAACACGTGTACAAATATCCTTGATACAAATGATGTAGTGAATGTTATAAGAGCTGTCATAGCCCCCAGGAATGTTATTTTTTAAAAAACAAAAACCAACAAGCCATACTTATGGCCATGGAGCTGATGCCAGCTCACGATGCCCCTGTAGGACAGGGTAGAACTGGCCCTGTGGGCTTCTGAGACTGTCACTCTATGGGAGCAGACAGCCTCCTCTCTCTCCCGAGGAGTGGCTGGCAGTTTCGAACTTGCAGGTAGCAGCTCAAACTCATAACCACTGCACCACCAGGGCTCCTTTCCTGCCTGGCAAGCTGGACACCAAAGCAATTCCTGCCTCGTCAACAAACAGTCTTAGGGAACCCCTGCACCATCAGGATTCAGCACCCTTGACCCACCCCCAGGGTGGGAGGCATGTGGACTGAATGCGACCGTCATTTCCATTTCAGGACCGGCAGAACTTGAAGGGGGTGGTCCCCAGGGCTTCAGCAAGCGCTTTGCTCCCTGGCCCCTTAAGTCTCAGGCCTGGCGATGAGGGGGTGGGTGTCGGGGCTGCCCCAGAGGTCCCATTTGAAATGAGGTCAGCGACACGGCAGAGGGTTACGGCAGCTTGTCTTTCTAGCATGCTCACAGCCCTTCCCTCGGCCTCTGGGTGCTGGGGAGACCTGGGGGGTCTCCTGGCTCACCCTCAGGGGTCAGCCCAGGGACAGCCTAGGCCCAGGTGGACGCATTGGGCGGGGCTGCCTGGGAGGGGTCCCTGGGCACTAGGCCTTCCTTACCTTGGAAGCAGCCGCCCCCGTAGCCGCCGGTGTACACCCAGGCAGTGTTATCGTAGCCCAGGCCCCACACCACGCCGCGGCCGCTGGCCTCCACCGCCCGCAGATGACCGCCCATCTGCCGCCAGAACCTGCAGGGAAGGTGGGCACAGCCCCTCAGGTGGGGAGGTCGCCTCCTGGCACCCTGAGGTGCGAGTCTCTGGCCTCCAAACCTGGATGCAGGAGGCAGGCCTCGTTCTCCCAGGGTTACCTGAGGGATTTGCATTTAGCATAACCTCCTGCTCCTGAAGGGATGGGGGGGGGGGGGTGTTTTTGGAAAGGGAGCTCCGCCCTGAGGTGGGACTGTGAGCCCCCCACCCACCCCAGATAGGAGCAGGGACTTCAAATGTCTGCTGGGGGTCTTGGGGTGGGGGGGTTGAAAGTCCCTGGGAAGACAGAATGGCAGATTAGTTATCTTACCAGAACACAAACCCTCCTGTGGGTGGGGCCCATCCCTATCACAGGATCACCCGACTCCTCTGTCAGGCCCCTGGGAGCTGGTTTGAAGCCCAGTGGGGGTCAGAAGGCCAAGCACTCCTGCCTGTGGAATGCTCCAGGACCCCCCTCTTCTTCTCACCATCCTCACCTCCTGGGACCTCTGCCTTCCCACCCCTCCCCATTCTCGACATTCTTGGTCCCCCAGCACCTACTCACCCCCACTGCCCTTATGCACCCAGGCACACGCACCCCTTTGCCCCACCCCTCTCCAGGCTAGAGCCCCACCACAAGCCATTGGAGGGGACACTTACATCTGGTCACAAGGCAGTGGGCGCTCGGGAGCCTCCAGGTCCAGGCTGGGCTCACTCACGAAGATGTCCCCCTTGCAAGTGACGGACCAGATGGCCTGGGGGGAGGGGCGGCCGTGCACCTTCCGGCTCTCACAGCACGACAGGCTGAGCAGGGCCAGCTGGTGGGGGAGACACACCAGGTCAAGGCCAGGTGGGGCTGGGTGCCAGCCACTGCTTCCTTCCTCCCTCACTCACCCAGTCATTCATTTCCTGCTCGGTGGCAGCGGCCAGGCGTGCGGGCCACCTCTGCCGGGTCCTCTCAGGTGTGTACAGGGCGAAGGAGTGCTTGGCCTCGTTCAGGACAGGCACCAGCACAGTCACCTCGTTGAGGAACAGGTGGAGGTACTGTCCAGAGAGGGCCACATGGTCACTCAGGGGCTGGGGACAGCTCTGGGCAGCTGCTTCTGCAGACCTTGTCCTGGGGGTGGGGGGGGCCTCCTACGGGCTGGCGGGCCAAGGCCAGGGCGAATAAATGCAGGATTTGCACATGGCGGTTGTGGGGAGGAGCCCAGCGGGTGGAGGGGGTCGTACGTTGGGTGGCGAGTGGCCAGGTCAGCAGTTTGAAACTGCCAGCTGCTCCGAGCAAGACGAATGAGGCTGTCTGCTCCTGCCAAGAGTCAGTCTCCGTGGAGGAGCGGACACCAGGGGCGCGGAGAGTGAATATTTAGGAAATGATGATGTGCTTGACGTAATGGATGTAGGGATTGTTATAAAAAGCTGTAAGAGGGGCTGAGCCCCGGTGGCGTAGTGGTTGTGCGCGGGACTGCGGCCCACTGGGACAGAGGTTCAATTCCATTAGTGGGGCTGGACCTCTACTCCCACCAAGAGAGCAGTAATTGCCCCCCTCCCAAAAAAAAGCTGTAAGAGCCCCCAATAAAATTACCTTAAAAAAAAAAAAGAGTTCCATTCTTGGAAACCCACAGGGGCTGTTCTGCCCTGCCTTGTAGGGTCGCTGAGTTGGAATCAACCCCTGTGGACACCCCCGCTGGCCCCCGTGCCCCAGCCCTATGGACCCCCACGGTGCCGAGATTCTCATCTGCAAACGAGAGTTCGGTGCGCCCCGCTGATGGTGGGAACAAAGGAAGAGCCAGCACACAGTGGGCCACAACCACGGAGGACCGGGGACAATGGCAGTCGCTGGCGGGGCGGGGAGCTGTGGCCGACTTGGGCGGGGGTCATGGAGCTGGCACTGAGCCCCCTGGGGGTCCAGTCCTGGCTGGTGCGGCAACCCTTCCCCGCCCCCCGCACCTTCTTCTCCTCGTGCACCACGTAGTAGATGAAGAGGATGCTGTCGCGCACGCCGTCGTGCCCTGTGAACTGCTCCAGGGCCACGCGCACATCCACCCACTTGTGGGGCTTCCAGTCACACCACCACTGCAGCGTGCCTGTCTTCACCCACACAGACTGCGGCGGAGAGGGAGGGGGGGCAATGGGGAGGTCACAGGCAGGCCCGCGGAGGGCGCTCCCCAAAACCTACTCCCAGAACCACACGGTGGGGACCCTCCTAGCCTTGCCCCCAACCCCCCCTTCCTGGTGATGACACGGGGACCCCAGGGCACATCCTTGGGACCCAGGCCTACATCAGTGCTGAGCGTGCAGCACCCGCGGTGTTCCGCACAGCTCCGGCCGGGTGTCAGGACCCTGCCCCCGAGCCTAGACCCCCCCACCCCATGGGAGGAACCAGCTCAGGTGGCCGGGACGGCCAGGATGCACACCGTGCATACCCTGAGGGTCCCTGCGTGGCCAATTGACAGCCCTGGGGATACTGCATGGACCTCTGTGGGCACCTGTGGGGAGCTGGCATGCACTGTCGCCTTGTGGGCACCCCCATGGACCCCCGCTCCCGCTCCCCCTCCCAGTCTGAGCGCCAGGGCACCTGCTCCACGGCCTGCTCGTAGTGCCGGAAGTTCTCCAGCTCCCGCTTGGTCCGCTCTGTGAGCTGCTGGAAGATCTGCTTCCTCCAGGCGGCGGTCTGAGCTGGCGTCACCGGTGGGGCCAGGGTCTGCACAGCCAGGGACAGGCCTGCGGGCGCCGGGCCTCAGCACGGGGGCTCACGCGTGCCACCGAGAGGCCCTGGCTGCTTTTACTTCTGTTCGGATGTTTGCTCACAAGCACCTTTTCTTGCCAGGATGCTGGGCCCCTCCACAGCCTCAGAGCCACCCCCCTTCCTGACATTCAGCATCAAGGGGGATCAGGGAGAAGGGGAGGAGGGCAGTCGGCCTGACACGAGGAGAGAGACTCAGGGATGTAGGGTTCAGACAGCCGGGTGGAGCCCTGGGGCACACCCCACACTCACTTCTCCTCTGCTCCCACCACCCTGCTCTCTGAGCAGGGCCGCTTACCCGGCTGGGCAGAGAACCATCTGAGGGTTCCGTGGGCCTCCACCATGCAGCCTCCTCCGGACACCCAAGCCCACAGGGGGTGGTCATCAGTGACGTAGGGCTCGTCCAGGCCCAGTGGCAGGAGCCCCAGGGAGGAGAGGCCCGTGGGCTCAGGGGGCCCAGGAGCTGAGTGGCCGGGTGCCCTCCTGGGCTCCTTGAGGTCGATGTTGGTCCAGGGCAGCTCGGCCGGGGAGGAGGCAGGGCTGTGCCGAGACCCGGCGCCTGGGTCCTCCCCAACCTCTGAGTTGGGCAGGCCGGGCCCCCGGCCCACAGCCGAGCTGCCCTGGCCACTTCCAGTGCCTTCCAGGGAGTCTGCAGGATGAGGCAGGTCAGGCCCTGGTCGGTCCGCTTCTGAGGGGGCCTCGGTGTCGCTAGGGGCCGAGGACTCGCCACCGCCCCTCACCTCCTCGCCGAAGAAGCAGCCGGCGCTGGGGGCACAACCAGGGGGTGCCCGTCACCCTCGGTAGGAACCCTGCCTCCACGGACCCTTCTGGCCCACTGTCCACTCGGGCCCAACCCCTTCCTCCAGAGCACCACCCTGGAGCACCAGCCGCCCGGCCAGCCTCCACCCACTTCTCCTGGGAAGGTGGCGGGACGTGGCTGCTGGCCCTGAGGGGAGACAACTGGTGGAAAGCCTAGGTGAGGAAGCAGAGGCGCATGGTGGTGCACAGGTTAAAGTGCTGCCAACTGCCATGGCTGCTGGGAGGAAGAATGGGGCAGGCTGCTGCTGTGTGGGCTTCTCGTCAGTGTCACGGACTCCATCTCGGCTCAGGGCCACCCTCCAGGGCAGAGAACTAACTGCCCTTGGGGGCCTGAGACTGTGGCTGTGGGGGGGAGTGGGAAGGCCGGCCTTCTCTTGGGAGCAGCAGGTGGTCTTGAACTGCTGGTCTTGCGCTTATGGCTGGAAGCCCCATGGGGCAGTTCTCTGTCCCATACTCAGAAGCCCAAACTCCCTGCCGATGCTGCCTCACAGAGACCCTACAGGACGGAGAAGGCCGTCCCTGCCGGTTCCCAGGATGGTCGCTCTTTCTTTCCTTCCTTCCTTCGTTTTTTGTGCCATCACTGCCCTGGTGGGAGTTGGCAGTCCAGCCTTGCTCCTGGAGAGCAGCTGCTGGATTTGAACTGTCAACCCTGTGGGCCGCAGTCCTGCGCACAACCACTGCGCCACCAGGGCTCAGTCGATGGTGGTTCTTCCTGGGAGTACGAAGCCCCATCTTTCTCTCCCGGCTTGGCTGTGGCTTTGAACGGCTTACCGGCGGACAAGCCGAGACACCACGGTCCTACAGTGTCAGAGTGGATCCGGGGACCACGGGACTGGGCTTTGGGGAGCCCTGTGGGTTGGGCAGTGCGCTGCTAACCCCAAGGTCAGCCGTTTGAATCCACCGGAAGCGGGTGGCCGCACGTCGGCAGCCCACCCCCACCCCCATCTCACCTGAGCAGGCTGGAGGAGCTGCCCGAGTGAGACCGGTCACACTCCCGGCTGGCCACAATGGCCTTCCACGTCTTCCCGCTGAGTTCACTGGGGGTGACGCCCTGCCGGAAGTACATGGCCCGGTCCTCACAGGAGATGCCCCACACCTGAGATGGAGAGCGGACTAATCGGTCAGGGCCAGCGCCCGCGGTACCCCTCCCCTGGAGGCCTCATGGGTTGTGATGGGTGCCTGCGGCTGGACATGGGGCAGTGTAAGAGTGCAGGAGGGGGCTGAGCCCTGGTGGTGCAGTGGTTGTGTGCGGGGCAGCGGCCCACAGGGTTGACGGTTCAAATCCAGCAGCAGCTCTCCAGGAGCAAGGCTGGGCTTCCTACTCCTATCATGGCAGTGATGGGGGTGGGGGG